>APFE030552400.1:61410-85738 GCA_000404065.3 Pinus taeda | reverse complement strand
GCTGCATAGTCTATCATAGTGCTTTGCTGCTTAGTCTCTCATAGTGCTTTGCTGCTTAGTCTCTCATAGTTCTTTACAGCTTAGTCTCTCGTATTGCTTTGCAGCCTTTTCTCTTGTATTGCTTTGCAGCTTAGTCTCTCATAGTGCTTTGCTGCATAGTCTATCATAGTGCTTTACCGCTTAGTCTCTATTGATGCCTCGAAAATCGCTGCAACAACATTGGGGGATAAACACCCGGTTCGGACCTTAGTACAGCTCCTTTTCCGTTTGGGATGGTGGCTCCGACTGGATATAATGGGACTAGTTTCCCAATAATGAATGAAAGGGGTGGATGAGTGATGGGTTGTTTGTTCTAATGATAGTCGAAGAACTTAATCTATCAACAAAATAAGAGAACTAATACTAATCCTGAGAACAATTATTCTTTGTAAATGCGGCGTTTAATGATCTTTGTCTATTGACAGGCATGTAGATGACTCTGTAAAATAAACATAGATATTCATTCATTCAAAGATTACTTCATCTAAATAGTTAAACAAAGTTATTTAACACAAGATTATTGCATTTATCATTTATATCATCGATACATACATGATTGGAAGAAAAGCATACTATAAACAGCCAATAGTGGAATGCATAAAGGATGCTTATTAAAACACACATATATATGCGACAATAGCAAGAGCGATCAAATGACAATTCATATAACAAGAATGAGTTCAGACATAAGCAATAGTACCATATGAGCTGTTAATCAATCCCAATATCAACCGCTATTTGAAATTCTTCCTTCAACGCAGAAATGCTTTCAAACAAAGACAATAGTGCACATTTGTATAAAATCTTCCTTATCAAAATCGGAATGATTGGTCAGGTTTCATAAAAGAATATCCCTGAAGTACATTAGTGCAACTTCAGGGTTTAAGTCATATACAAAAAGTTACAACCCTTTCTAAATGCATGAAAGGGTTTATAAATACTACTAAACTAAAAAAATCTATGAAAACAAAATCCTACTTAATTGGTATCAATTAATACTATCTATCTTCTTGGGAGCGATCTAGCAGTCGGCGATGTGAATCATGACTCAGGTTGTTTTCCTTTAAACCTGAGCTGGCTTATTGCAAGCATTGGCTCCACTTCGGGTGGTCTGCTGAGGTGCAAACTGAGTTGGGCAACAAAGGTGGCATCCTGAATATCGGGGATAATATACCCGATCGCATCTGTGAGGCATTTGAGGGCGGCTCTCTGGCTGTGTGGCTTCACTAAAAAGAACCAATAGGCATCCCATGTCAAACTATTGATTCCCGCAATTAACCTTCCATTTTTCTCCATTTCTGGGTAACATGACTGCTCCAACATCTTCGTTGTTATTAATTGGCCTGGAGTACATTGAGAAATCATGTTAGACAAGTAAAGAGTATTATTAACCAATTCAACCAGATTACTAGTGGTTGTCTTGCATCTTAAAATCGCTCTTTCTGCCTTCATTAACTGAGATTTCCATTCTGTAAATAATATTTCTTTGTGCAATTCTAAGATCCTTGGTAGGTTAGCTACCTGTCCCTGATCGAAATCTTGCCATTCCATAAATTTGTCAATGTTTCTTCTGCTTGATCCAAATCTGTCCTTGCCTTTTCTACTTTTTCACTTATGGATGCCACTAAGTCGCACAATGGTTCTGCCTGGGTGATTTGCTGACACAAAAGCTTCATCTGATTTATCAATCCTTTGTTTAATTGAAATTCCTCTGCTTTAAACTCATTTATCTGGGGGAGCTTCTTTGTTTGCTATAGTTGAGCTGATAATTGAGCAATCTGCTCATCTTTGGATTTCAGCATTTGCTCAGTGGATGCTTTTAGTTGTGCCAATGCCTCCGATATCTCCTTTTGCTTTTGGACTACACTGTCGTCAATCCTCTGTTTTTCTTCCTGCAATTGCTTAGTCAGCTAATTGTTTATTTGTTGCTGTACTAGCAATTGCTGTTCTGCCTGCTCTGCCTTTTGTTGCACTTCTGATAATTGTGCTTGTAGCGAAAAGATATCCTGATCTTTTGTCTTTAATAAACTGCTCACCTCCAGTGCTTTATCTATTGTCGTTGCCGAATAAGCTCCAGCATATTGCGATAGCTTTGTCAAGTCATCAGAGGGGTCAAATTCCTGCTTCCATAGCACATTTCCCGTTACTGTTTATTCTGGGAATAAAGAAGGTTGATCAGTCCTTCTCCTCTTCCTCTGTCGTTTCACTACAGCTTTATGCCTTGGGCTATAGAAGACATCCAAGGGAGGAATCTCTTCAATCTGCAAAATGACTTCACCAGAAGGATCCTTCGGGATTATTTCCACTTCTTTTGATTTGGGTGGGTCGTTGGTTTCACTTGAAACTTGCTTAGAAGTCGCCTCCTGTGTATTTCCCTCTTTTGAAATCTCGTCATCTTTAGAGCATTCCAGATTGCCGATAATCGAATTAAATTGCTGCCATTCCTGGAGCAATTTCGGATCAATCAGTGTATCTTCATTTACTTTTAAACTGCTCTGTTCTTGCTCTTTCGCCTGGGTCTCTTCTTGTCTTTGCTCATGCACTTCCTCCTGTTGCTTTGATGCAATAGGAGGTTCTTTATCAAGTTGTTGCTCAGGCTCGCTTGATTCTGTTGTCGGAGTCGTTGCTAATAGGTCTAGAGGCAGAGTTTTCAACCTCTGCTCTCTAAGTCTGTTGAATTCGACTAGCCCTTCATCTTTGTATTCAATTATGGCGAGCAATTTAACTTGATACATTGACTCGACCGATGCGAACAAGTCCTCAAATCTGTCTTCTTTATTCTCGAACTTGGTCAATTTGGCCTGGTCGAGTGCATTATAGGTGACTTTGTTTGGATCAAATCGCCTGCTTGGTAGAGTTTCCAAGGTCAGCGAATTTATTTTCTCAACTTCTTTCTCTGCATGTTTGAAATCATGCAGAGTGTAGATACCAATTCTCAAAGGAAAAGAGGGCCAGACATGCTTCTTAGCTTTCTTCAGAGTTTGTGTAACCCCATCGGCGATGATCTGATAGGCTATTTCCTTGGCCAGTAGTTTATCAGGGATGTATAGAGGAAGAACGTGGGGCTTGGCTTGATTGCCGAAAACTCTGATATAAGTGAACTTTTCCTCCCCGAACCAACTCCCTATGGAAGTTAAATCAATCCCTACTTGGTAGGAAATCTTAGGGGCAGGCTTATTGAAAATAGAATAATGAATGGGAAACATGAAACCGTTGCAGATTTGATACAAATGGTGTTAGTAGTTGGTCTTCCACAACTTTTGATGGTATATGTGGACGGGTGCGGGGTTTTGCGACATCCACCTCCATCCGAGCACAGGAAATTCAGAATTAAAACACAAGACATCTAAACATAGGCACTGTAGTAAAATGGGGGAATGAACCTTTCAGTGACGCGGGACTTGAATATGAAATCAAGAATTGTGGATGCTAACTTATCGGACAATATATCTACCCAATCCATTATTTCACCACTACATGCCGCCTCTATTAAGGGGACCATTTCTATGGTGAAATTGGCGGAATCATGTAATCCCCACAATCTGCACATCATTATTCCAGCATAGCAATAAGGAGAGCATAGAGAATCGACCGAGTACTTACCCGAAGATTCGTGCTTGTGCTTTGCTGGATTTTGTCTCCAACCTCGAATGGGTTCAGATTCAGTCTCATTCTCAACTTGGAATTTCTCCAGTAATGCCGTGTTATATTTTTTCTCTGCCTCCGGCAAATGATACATTTGCCTTAAATCCTCGGCTCGAAAGGAACCGAAAATTCTCCCATCTGTGGTGTTGAAAGTTCTGTCGGTAATCGGGATTTCCTGAATCGCCCATCTAGCCACATCTGTATATGGGAGAATTTGCTCCCGAGCCGCTATTCGATGGAGAAAAGAGTTGACTAAATCGCTTAGATTAGCCTCGGATTTGTTAGTGCTGTCAGCTAAGACTTGTATTGCTGTCACCCTTGGCTCTTCAGCTTCGATCAGATTATAGGTGCCTTGCCAAGTAGTTCTGACAAGTCCTAGGCATGTAGTGTCCGATATTAGCCCTTTATTTTTAGTGCTTGGATCAACGACAGGTTGCCCTGTGGCCGGCGAAGCGGAAGCCATTGTGGTTTTCTTGGACTTCTTCCCCATTCTGCTTAAATCTGGTACTTCGGAAGAATTCTGCATAGAGATGATAATGGACGTAATACAGAAAATGATAGCGTAAATCGAATATCACTGAGATATATATTGATGAATGCATGGCGAATGATTGACTTAAGGTGGCCTCGAATAAAATCTGTAAAAAAGATCTCAGGCTTACTGTTTCATTAAATGGCCGTTAAGACCTGTCAATCCTATCAATGCCCGTCAATTCGATTAATGGCCGAATGATTTATTTGAAGCGTGCCTTGGGTGTTTTGGCGGTTGAGCGCGGATGAATGGCTCTTCGAAAGATAAGGCCTTAAATACGAATAAATCGTATTAAACCCACTTTAAGACTTATTTTGAAATCTGCACTTTTTGGCTTTATTGCAATCAAGCGTCAGGGGAAATCATAAAACGTTATATTGGTTCCATTTGGAATCCCCGATCGCCGATAGCGATATCGCATCACGTCGGGAGTAGCGAGTGGGGCAGTTTTAAAAGCATGCATAGTTGATTGCCAATCGCCGATAGCGATATCGCATCGCATCGGAGCATAAGGGAAGTTTTTTAATTGCGCCAATTCATTATCGCCGATACCAGATAGCGATATCGCATCGCATTGGAGCAAAAGGGGGCTCTAATTGCGCCAGTTCATTTTCGCCAATACCCGATAGCGATTTCGCATCGGAGAAAACCAATAGGTCCTTAAGTTGTGTTCCCTTTGTCATTGCGATATGCGATCCTGCGATCGCTTTATCGCAATGAAAAAAGATTAATCATTTATGTGTAAGGCTTTTGATTGGTTTATTCGAAAAGGTTTTTTGGTAATGCTTTATTTTATTTTTTCGGACCTTTTTGAATAAAACTAAATTGATACCAATTAAAACCAAAATTAAAAAGGGACCCATTTCATATTATAGCTTTGAGATAATAATGATATGAAATGGGGGGTTGTTGTAGGGCACAACAGTCTCTCATAGTGCTTTGCTACTTAGTCTCTCATAGTGCTTTGTTGCTTAGTCTCTCATAGTGCTTTGCAGCTCATCTCGTAGTGCTTTCCAACTTCGTCTCTCATACTGCTTTGCAACTTATTCTCTCGTAGTGCTTTGCAACTTAGTCTCTCGTAGTGCTTTGCAACTTAGTCATTTGTATTGCTTTACAGTTTAGTCTCTCGTATTGCTTTGCAGCTTAGTCTCTTGTATTGCTTTGTTGCTTAGTCTCTCATAGTGCTTGGCTACTTAGTCGCTCATAGTGCTTTGTTGCTTAGTCTCTCATCGTCCTTTGCAGCTCAGAGTAGCTTTATTGCTTAGTCTCTCATAGTGCTTTGCTGCTTAGTCTATCAAAGTGCTTTGTTGCTTAGTCTCTCATAGTGCTTTGCTGCTTAGTCTCTCATAGTGCTTTGTTGCTCAATCTCTCATAGTGCTTTGTAGCTCATCTCATAGTGCTTTGCAACTTAGTCTGTCATACTGCTTTGCACCTTAGTCTCTTGTAGTGCTTTGCAACTTAGTCTCTTGTATTTCTTTGTAGCTTAGTCTCTCGTAGTGTTCTGCAGCTTAGTCTCTCGTATTGCTTTGCAGCTTTTCCTCTCGTATTACTTTGCAGCTTAGTCTCTCATTGTGCTTTGTTGCATAGTCTATCATAGTGCTTTGCCGCTTAGTCTCTCATAGTGCTTTGCTGCTTAGTCTCTCATAGTGCTTTGTTGCTCAGTCTCTCATAGTGGTTTGCAACTCATCTCGTAGTGCTTTGCAACTTAGTCTCTCGTACTGCTTTGCAGCTTAGTCTCTCGTAGTGCTTTGCAACTTAGTCTCTTGTATTGCTTTGCAGCTTAGTCTCTCGTATTGCTTTGCAGCTTAGTTTGTAGCTTAGTTTGTTGTATTGCTTTGTTGCTTAGTCTCTCATAGTGCTTGGCTGCTTAGTCTCTAATAATGCTTCTTTGCTCAGTCTCTCATAGTGCTTTGCAACTCAAGTAGCTTTATTGCTTAGTCTCTCGTAGTGCTTTGCAACTTAGTCTCTTGTATTGCTTTGCAGCTTAGTCTCTCGTAGTTCTTTGCATCTTTTTCTCTTGTATTTCTTTGCAGCTTAGTCTCCCATAGTGCTTTGTTGCTTAGTCTATCATAGTGCTTTGTTGCTTAGTCAATCATAGTGCTTTGTTGCTTAGTCTCTCATAGTGCATTGCAGCTCATCTCGTAGTGCTTTGCAACTTAGTATGTCGTACTGCTTTGCAGCTTAGTCTCTCGTACTGCTCTGCAACTTAGTCTCTTGTATTGCTTTGCAGCTTAGTCTCTCGTATTGCTTTGCAGCTTAGTTTGCAGCTTAGTCTGTTGTATTGCTTTGTTGCTTAGTCTCTCATAGTGCTTGGCTACTTAGTCTCTCATAGTGCTTTGTTGCTCTGTCTCTCATAGTGCTTTGCAGCTCAGAGTAGCTTTATTGCTTAGTCCCTTGTAGTGCTTTGCAACTTAGTCTCTCGTATTACTCTGCAACTTAGTCTCTCATAGTGCTTTGCATCTTTTTCTCTCGTATTTCTTTGCAGCTTAGTCTCTCATAGTGCTTTGTAGCTTAGTCTCTCGTATTGCTTTGCAGCTTAGTCTCTCGTAGTGCTTTGCAGCTTTTTCTCTCGTATTTATTTGGAGCTTAGTCTCTCATAGTGCTTTGCTGCTTAGTCTATCATAGTGCTTTGCTACTTAGTCTCTCATAGTGCTTTGCTGCTTAGTCTCTCATAGTTCTTTGTTGCTCAGTCTCTCATAGTGCTTTGCAGCTCATCTCGTAGTCCTTTGCAACTTACTCTGTCGTACTGCTTTGCATCTTAGACTCTCGTAGTGCTTTGGAACTTAGTAACTTGTCTTGCTTGGTAGCTTAGTCTCTCATACTGCTTTGGAGCTTAGTCTCTCGTATTGCTTTGCAGCTTTTTCTCTTGTATTGTTTTGTAGCTTAGTCTCTCATAGTGCTTTGCTGCATAGTCTGTGATAGTGCTTTGATGCTTAGTCTCTCATAGTGCTTTGCTGCTTAATCTCTCATACTGCTTTGTTGCTTAGTCTCTCATAGTGCTTTGCAGCTCATCTCGTAGTGCTTTGCAACATAGTCTCTTGTACTGCTTTGCAGCTTAGTCTCTCGTAGTGCTTTGCAACTTAGTCTCTTGTATTGCTTTGCAGCTTAGTCTCTTGTATTGCTTTGCAGCTTAGTTTGCAGCTTAGTTTGTTGTATTACTTTGGTTCTTAGTCTCTCATAGTGCTTGGCTGCTTAGTCTCTCATAGTGCTTTGTTGCTCAGTCTCTCATAGTGCTTTGCGTCTCAGTGCAGCTTTATTGCTTAGTCCCTCATAGTGCTTTGCTACTTAGACTATCATAGTGCTTTGCTGCTTAGTCTCTCATAGTGCTTTGCGGATCATCTCGTAGTGCTTACCAACATAGTCTCTCGTACTGCTTTGTAGCTTAGTCTCTCGTAGTGCTTTCCAACTTAGTCTCTTGTATTCCTTTGCAACTTAGTCTCTTATAGTGCTTTGCAGGTTAGTCTCTCATATTGGTTTGCAGCTTACATTGCAGCTTAGTCTGTTGTATTGCTTTGTTGCTTAGCCTCTCATAGTTCTTGGCTGCTTAGTCTCTCATAGTGTTTTGTTGCTCAGTCTCTCATAGTGCTTTGGAGCTCAAGTAGCTTTATTTCTTAGTCTTTCGTAGTGCTTTGCAACTTAGTCTCTCGTCTTGCTTTGCAGCTTAGTCTCTCATAGTGCTTTGCAACTTTCTCTCTCGTATTTCTTTGCAGCTTAATCTCTCATAGTTCTTTGTTGCTTAGTCTCTCATAGTGCTTTGCAGCTTTTTCTCTCGTATTGCTTTGTAGCTTAGTCTCTCATAGTGCTATGTTGCTTAGTCTATCATAGTGCTTTGCTGCTTAGTCTCTCATAGTGCTTTGTTGCTCAGTATCTCATAATGCTTTGCAGCTCATCTCGTAGTGCTTTGCAACTTAGTCTGTCGTACTGCTTTGCAGCTTAGTCTCTCGTAGTGCTTTGCAACTTAGTCTCTTATATTGCTTTGCAGATTAGTTTGTCGTATTGTTTTGCAGCTTAGTTTGCAGCTTATTTTGTTGTATTGCTTTGTAGCTTAGACTCTCATAGTGCTTTGCTACTTAGTCTCTGATATTGCTTTGCAGCTTAGTTTGCAGCTTAGTCTTTTGTATTGCTTTGTTGCTTAGTCTCTCATAGTGCTTGGCTACTTAGTCTCTCATAGTGCTTTGTTGCTCAGTCTCTCATAGTGCTTTGCATCTCAGAGTAGCTTTATTGCTAGTCTCTCATAGTGCTTTGCAACTTAGTCTCTCATATTGCTTTGCAGCTTAGTCTCTCGTAGTGCTTTGCAGGTTTTTCTCTCGTATTGCTTTGCAGCTTAGTCTCTCATAGTGCTTTGCTGCTTAGTCTATCCATAGTGCTTTGTTGCTTAGTCTCTCATAGTGCTTTGCAACTTAGTCTCTCATAGTGCTTTTTTCTCCAGTCTCTCCTAGTGCTTTGCAGCTCATCTTGTATTCCTTTGCAACTTAGTCTCTCATAGTGCTTTGCAGCTTAGTCTCTCGTATTGCTTTGCAGCTTAGTCTCTCATTTTTCTTTGCAGCTTAATCGCTAATAGTGCTTTGCTGCTTATTCTCTCATAGTGCTTTGCTGCTTAGTCTCTCATAGTGCTTTTCTAGTTAGTCTCTCATTGTGCTTGGTTGCTTAGTCTCTCATAGTGCTTTGTTGTTGAGTCTCTCATAGTGCTTTGCAGCTCATAGTAGCTTTAATGCTTAGTCTCTCGTAGTGCTTTGCAACTTAGTCTCTCTTATTGCATTGCAGCTTAGTCTCTCGTAGTGCTTCACAGCTTAGCCTCTCGTATTGCTTTGTAGTTTAGCCTATTGTATTGCTTTGCATCTTAATCTCTCATAGTGCTTGGTTGCTCAGTCTCACATAGTGCTTTGTTGCTCAATCTATCATAGTGCTTCACAACTTAGTCTCTCGTAGTGCTTTGCAGCTTAGTCTCTCGTAGTGCTTTGTTGATTAGTCTCTCATAGTGCTTGGTTGTTTAGTCTCTCATAGTGCTTTGTTGCTCAGTCTCTCATAGTGCTTTGCAGCTCAGAGTAGCTTTATTGCTTAGTCTCTCGTAGTGCTTTGCTACTTAGTCTCTCGTATCGCTTTGCAGCTTAGTCTCTTGTAGTGCTTTGCAGCTTTTTCTCTCGTATTGCTTTGCAGCTTAGTCTCTCATAGTGCTTTGCTTCTTAGTCTATCATAGTGCTTTACTTCATAGTCTCTCATAGTGCTTTGCTGCTTAGTCTCTCATAGTGCTTTGTTTCTCAGTCTCTCATAGTGCTTTGCAGCTCATCTCGTAGTGCTTTGCAACTTAGTCACTTGTACTGCTTTGCAGCTTAGTCTGTCATAGTGCTTTGCTACTTAGTCTCTCATAGTGCTTTGCTGCTTAGTCTCTCATAGTGCTTTGTTTCTCAGTCTCTCATAGTGCTTTGTAGCTTTTTCTCTCGTATTTCTTTGCAGCTTAGTCTCTCATAGTGCTTTGCTGCTTAGTCTATCATAGTGCTTTGCTACTTAGTCTCTCATACTGCTTTGTTGCTTAGAGTAGCTTTATTGCTTAGTCTATCGTGTGCTTTGAAACTTAGTCTCTCATATTGCTTTGCATCTTAGTCTCTCGTAGTGCTTTGCAGCTTTTTCTTTCATATTGCTTTGCAGCTTAGTCTCTCATAGTGCTTTCCTGCTTAGTCTATCATAGTGATTTGCTGCTTAGTCTCTCATAGTGCTTTGTTTCTTTGTCTCTCATAGTGCTTTGTTGCTCAGTGTCTCATAGTGCTTTGCAGCTCATCTCGTAGTGCTTTGCAGCTTAGTCTCTCATACTGCTTTGCAGCTTAGTCTCTCTTAGAGCTTTGTAGCTTAGTCTCTTCTATTGCTTTGCAGCTTAGTCTCTCGTATTGCTTTGCAGCTTAGTTTGCAGCTTAATCTGTTGTATTGCCTTGTTGCTTAGTCTCTCATAGTGCTTGCCTACTTAGCCTCTCATAGTGCTTTGTTGATCAGTCTCTCATAGTGCTTTGTAGCTTAGAGTAGCTTTATTTCTTAGTCTCTCGTACTGCTTTGCAACTTAGTCTCTCGTATTGCTTTGCAACTTAGTCTCTCATAGTTCTTTCCAGCTTTTTCTCTCGTATTTCTTTGCATTTTAGTCTCTCATAGCACTTCGCTGCTTAGTCTCTCATAGTGCTTTGCTGCTTAGTCTCTCATAGTGCTTTGTTGCTTCGTCTCTCATACTGGTTTGCAACTTAGTCTCTTGTATTGCTTTGTATCTTAGTCTCTCGTAGTGCTTTGCAACTTAGTCTCTCGTATTGCGTTGCGGCTTTTTCTCTTGTATTTCTTTACAGCTTAGTCTCTCATAGTGCTTTGCTACATAGTCTATCATAGTGCTTTGCTGCTTAGTCTCCCATAGTGCTTTGTTGCTTAGTCTCTCATAGTGCTTTGCTGCTCAGTCTCTCATAGTGCTTTGCAAATCATCTCGTAGTGCTTTGCAACTTAGTCTGTTGTACTACTTTGCAGCTTAGTCTCTCGTAGTGCTTTGCAACTTAGTCTCTTGTATTGCTTTTCAGCTTAGTCTCTCGTATTGCTTTGCAGCTTAGTTCGCAACTTAGTCTGTTGTATTGCTTTGTTGCCTAGTCTCTCATAGTGCTTGGCTGCATAGTCTCCCATAGTGCTTTGTTGCTCAGTCTCTCATAGTGCTTTGCAGCTCAGAGTAGATTTATTGCTTAGTCTCTCGTAGTGCTTTGCAACTTAGTCTCTCATATTTCTTTGCAGCTTAGTCTCTTGTAGTGCTTTGTAGGTTTTTCTCTCGTATTGCTTTGTAGCTTAGTTTCTCATAGTGCTTTGTTGCTTAGTCTATCATAGTGCTTTGTTGCTTAGTCTCTCATAGTGTTTGGCTGCTTAGTCTCTCATAGTGCTTTGTTGTTCAGTCTCTCATAGTGCTTTGCAGCTTTTTCTCTCGTATTTCTTTGAAGCTTAGTCTCTCATAGTGCTTTGCTACTTAGTCTATCATAGTGCCTTGCTGCTTAGACTCTCATAGTGCTTTTCTACTTAGTCTCTCATAGTGCTTTGTTGCTCAGTCTCTCATAGTGCTTTGCAGCTCATCTCATAGTGCTTTGCAACTTAGTCTCTCATATTTCTTTGCAGCTTATTCTCTCGTAGTGCTTTGCAACATAGTCTGTTGTATTACTTTGCAGCTTAGTCTCTTGTATTGTTTTGCGGCTTAGTTTGCAGCTTAGTCTATTGTATTGCTTTGTTTCTTAGTCTCTTATAGTGCTTGGCTGCTTAGTCTCTCATAGTGCTTTGTTGCTCAGTCTCTCATAGAGCTTTGCAGCTCAGAGTAGCTTTATTGCTTAGTCTCTTATAGTGCATTGTAATTTAGTCTATCATATTGCTTTGCAGCTTAGTCTCTCGTAGTTCTTTCCAGCTTTTTCTCACGTATTTCTTTGCAGCTTAGTCTCTCATAGTGCTTTGCTACTTAGTCTATCATAGTGCTTTGCTGCTTAGTCTGTAATAGTGCTTTGCTAGCTAGTCTCTCATATTGCTACTTAGTCTCTCATATTGCTCGATTGCATAGTCTCTCATAGTGCTTTGTTGCTCAGTCTCTCATAGTGCTTTGCAGCTCATAGTAGCTTTAATGCTTTGTCTCTCGTAGTGATTGCAACCTAGTCTCTCTTATTGCTTTGCAGCTTAGTCTCTCATAGTGCTTTGCAACTTAGTCTCTCGTATTGTTTTGCAGCTTAGTCTGTTGTATTGATTTGCATCTTAATCTCTCATAGTGCTTTGCTGTTTAGTCTCTTATAGTGATTTGCTGCTTAGTCACTCATAGTGCTTGGTTGCTTAGTCTCTCATAGTGCTTCGTTGCTCAATCTGTCATAGTGCTTTGCAACATAGTCCCTTGTAGTGCTTTGCAACTTAGACTCTCATAGTGCTTTTTTGCTCAGTCTCTCATAGTTCTTGGGTGCTTAGTCTCTCATGGTGCTTTGTTTCTCTATCTCTCATAGTGATTTACAACTTAGACTAGCTTTCTTGCTTAGTCTCTCGTAGTGCTTTGCAACTTAGTCTCTCGTATTGCTTTGCAGCTTAGTCTCTCATAGTGCTTTCCAGCTTTTTCACTCGTATTGCTTTGCAGCTTAGTCTCTCATAATGCTTTCATGCTTAGTCTATCATTGTGCTTTGCTGCTTAGTCTCTCATAGTGCTTTGTTGCTTAGTCTCTCATAGTGCTTTGTTGCCAGTGTCTCATAGTGCTTTACAGCTCATCTCTTAGTGCTTTGTAACATAGTCTCTCATACTGCTTTGCAGCTTAGTCCCTTGTAGTGCCTTGCAGCTTCCTCTCTCGTATTGCTTTGCAGCTTAGTTTGCAACTTAGTCTGTTGTATTGCTTTGCTGCTTAGTCTCTCATAGTGCTTGCTTGCTTAGTCTCTCATAGTGCTTTGTTGCTCAGTCTCTCATAGTGCTTTGCAGCTCACTCTCATAGTGCTATGCAACTTAGTCTCTCGTATTGCTTTGCAGCTTATTCTCTCGTAGTGCTTTGTAGCTTTTTCTCTCATATTTCTTTGCAGCTTAGTCTCTCATAGTGCTTTTCTATTTAGTCTATCATAGTGCTTTGCAACTCAAAGTAGCTTTATTCCTTAGTCTCTCATAGTGCTTTGCAACTTAGTCTCTCATAGTGCTTTGTTTCTCAGTCTCTCGTAGTTCTTTGCAACTTAGTATGTGATACTACTTTGCAGCTTAGTCTCTTGTAGTGCTTTGCAACTTAGTTTCTTGTATTTCTTTGCAGCTTAGTCTCTCATAGTGCTTTGCAACTTCTTCTCTAGTATTACTTTGCAGCTTAGTCTCTCCTAGTGCTTTGCAACTTTTTCTCTTGTATTGATTTGCAGCTTAGTCTCTCATAGTGCTTTGCTGCTTAGACTATCATAGTGCTTTGCTGCTTAGTCTCTCATAGTGCTTTGCTGCTTAGTCTCTCATAGTGCTTTGTTGCTCAATCTCTCATAGTCCTTTGCAACTCATCTCGTAGTGCTTTGCAGCTTAGTCTCTTGTAATGGTTTGTAGCTTTTTCTCCCGTGTTGCTTTGCATCTTAGTCTCTCATAGTGCTTTGTTGCTTAGTCTATCATAATGCTTTGCTGCTTAGTCTCTCATAGTGCTTTGCTGCTCAGTCTCTCATAGTGCTTTGTAGCTCAAAGTAGCTTTATTGCTTAGTCTATCATGTGCTTTGCAACTTAGTCTCTTGTATTTATTTGCAGCTTAGTCTCTCATAGTTCTTTGTAGCTTTTTCTCTCGTATTGCTTTTCAGCTTTTTCTCTCGTAGTGCTTTGCAGCTTTTTCTCTCGTATTGCTTTTCAGCTTAGTCTCTCATAGTGCTTTGCTGCTTAGTCTATCATAGTGCTTTACTGTTTAGTCTGTTGTATTTCTTTGTTGCTTACTCTCTCATAGTGCTTGGCTGCTTAGTCTCTCATAGTGCTTTGTTGCTCAGTCTCTCATAGTGCTTTGCAGCTCATAGTAGCTTTATTGCTTAGTCTCTCTTACTGCTTTGCGACTTAGTCTCTCATATTGCTTTGCAGCTTAGTCTCTTGTAGTGCTTTGCAGGTTTTTCTCTCGTATTTCTTTGCAGCTTAGTCTCTCATAGTGCTTTGCTCCATAGTTTATCATAGTACTTTGCTGCTTAGTCTCTCATAGCGCTTTGCTGCTTAGTCTCTCATAGTGCTTTTTTGCTCAATCTCTCATATTGCTTTGCAGCTCATCTCTTAGTGCTTTGCAACTTAGACTCACGTAGTTCTTTGCAGCTTAGTCTCTCGTAGTGCTTTGCAACTTAGTCTGTTGTATTGCTTTGTTGCTTAGTCTCTCATACTACTTGGCTGCTTAGTCTCTCATAGTCCTTTGTTGCTCAGTCTCTCATAGTGCTTTGCAGCTTAGAGTAGCTTTATTGCTTAGTCTCCTGTAGTGCTTTGCAACTTAGTCTCTCGTATTGATTTGCAGCTTAGTCTCTTATAGTGCTTTGCAGCTTTTTGTCTCATATTGCTTTGCAGCTTAGTCTCTCATAGTGCTTTGCTACTTAGTCTATCATAGTTCTTTTTTTCCTAGCCTCTCATAGTGATTTGATGTTTAGTCTTTCATAGTGCTTTGTTGCTTAGTCTCTCATAGTGCTTTGCAGCTTTTTCTCTGGTATTGCTTTGCAGCTTAGTCTCTCATAGTGTTTTGCTGCTTAGTCTATCATAGTGCTTTGCTGCTTAGTCTCTCATAGTGCTTTTCTGCTTAGTCTCACATAGTGCTTTGTTGCTCAGTCTCTCATAGTGCTTTGTAGCTCATCTCGTAGTGCTTTGCAACTTAGTCTCTCATACTGCTTTGCAGCTTAGTCTCTCGTAGTGCTTTGCAGCTTAGTCTCTCATATTGCTTTGCAGCTTAGTTTGCAGCTTAGTCTATTGTATTGCTTTGTTGCTTAGTCTCTCATAGTGCTTGGCTACTTAGTCTCTCATAGTGCTTTGTTGCTCAGTCTCTCATAGTGCTTTGCAGCTCAGAGTAGCTTTATTGCTTAGTCTATCGTGTGCTTTGCAACTTAGTCTCTCGTATTGCTTTGCAGCTTAGTCTCTTGTAGTGCTTTTCATCTTTTTCTTTCGTATTGCTTTGCAGCTTAGTCTCTCATAGTGCTTTGCTGCTTAGTCTATCATAGTGCTTTGCTGCTTAGTCTCTTATAGCGTTTTGTTGCTTAGTCTCTCATAGTGCTTTGTTGCTCAGCCTCTCATAGTGATTTGCAGCTCATCTCGTAGTGCTTTGCAATTTAGTCTCTCATACTTCTTTGTGGCTTAGTCTCTCGTAGTGTTGTGCAACTTAGTCTCTCGTATTGCTTTGCAGCTTAGTCTCTCGTAGTGCTTTCTAGCTTTTTCTCTCGTATCCTTTTGCAGCTTAGTCTCTCATAATGCTTTGCTACTTAGTTTATCATAGTGCTTTGCGGCTTAGTCTCTGATAGTGCTTTGCTGCTTAGTCTCTCATAGTGCTTTGTTGCTCAATCTCTCATAGTGCTTTGCAACTTAGTCTCTTGTATTGCTTTGTAGCTTAGTCTCTCGTAGTGCTTTGCAGCTTAGTGTCTCGTATTGCGTTGCAGCTTTTTCTCTCGTACTGCTTTACAGTTTAGTCTCTCATAGTGCTTTGCTGCATAGTCTATCATAGTGCTTTGCTACTTAGTCTCCCATAGTGATTTGCTGCTTAGTCTCTCATAGTGCTTTGTTGCTCAGTCTCTCATAGTGCTTTGCAACTCATCTCGTAGTGCTTTTCAACTTAGTCTCTCGTAGTGCTTTGCAGCTTAGTCTCTCGTAGTGCTTTGCAACTTAGTCTCTTGTATTGCTTTGCAGCTTAGTCTCTCGTATTGCTTTGAAGCTTAGTTTGCAACTTAGTCTATTGTATTGCTTTTTTGCTTAGTCTCTCATAGTGCTTTGTTGCTGAGTCTCTCATAGTGCTTTGCAGCTCAAAGTAGCTTTATTACTTAGTCTCTCGTAGTTCTTTGCAACTTAGTCTCTCGTATTGCTTTGCAGCTTAGTCTCTCGTAGTGCTTTATAGCTTTTTCTCTCGTATTGCTTTGCTGCTTAGTCTCTCATAATGCTTTGTTGCTTAGTCTATCATAGTGCTTTGCTGCTTAGTCTCTCATAGTGCTTTGCTGCTTAGTCTCTCATAGTGCTTTGTTGTTCAGTCTCTCATAGTGCTTTGCAGCTTTTTCTCTCGTATTGCTTTGATGCTTAGTCTCTCATAGTGCTTTTCTGCTTAGTCTATCATAGTGCCTTGCTGCTTAGACTCTCATAGTGCTTTGTTGCTTAGTCTCTCATAGTGCTTTGTTGCTCAGTCTCTCATAGTGCTTTGTAGCTCATCTCGTATTGCTTTGCAACTTATTCTCTCATACTACTTTGCAACTTAGTCTCTCGTAGTGCTTTGCAACATAGTCTGTTGTATTGCTTTGCAGCTTGGTCTCTCGTATTGCTTTGCATCTTAGTTTGTAGCTTAGTCTGTTGTATTTCTTTGTTTCTTAGTCTCTCATAGTGCTTGGCTTCTTAGCCTCTCATAGTGCTTTGTTGCATAGTCTCTCATAGTGCTTTGCAGCTCAGAGTAACTTTATTGCTTAGTCTCTCATAGTGATTTGTAACTTACACTATCGTATGGCTTTGCAGCTTAGTCTCTCGTTGTGCTTTGCAGCTTTTTCTCTCGTATTGCTTTGGAGCTTAGTCTCTCATAGTGCTTTGCTTCTTATTCTATCATAGTGCTTTGTTGCTTAGTCTATCATAGTGCTTTGCTAGTTAGTCTCTCATAGTGCTTTGTTGCTCAGTCTCTCATGGTGCTTCGCAGATCATCTCGTAGTGCTTTGCAACTCATCTCGTAGTGCTTTGCAACTTAGACTCTTGTACTGCTTTGTAGCTTAGTCTCTCGTAGTGCTTTGCAACTTAGTCTCTTGTATTGCTTTGTAGCTTAGTCTCTCGTAGTGCTCTGCAGCTTAGTCTCTCATATTGTTTTGCAGCTTATTCTCTCATATTGCTTTGCAGCTTAATCTCTCATAGTGCTTTGCTGCTTAGCCTCTCATAGTACTTTGCTGCTTAGTCTCTCATAGTGCTTTGCTACTTAGTCTCTCATAGTGCTTTGTATCTTATTCTCTCGTATTGCTTTGCATCTTAGTCTCTTGTAGTGCTTTGCTACTTAGTTTCTCATAGCGCTTAGCAGCTTAGTCTCTCATAGTGCTTAGCCTCTCATACTGCTTTGTTGCATAGTCTCTCGTAGTGCTTTGTTGCTTAGTCTCTCATAGTGATTTGCAGCTTAGTCTCTCGTAGTGCTTTGTTCCTTAGTCTCTAATAGTTCTTGGCTACTTAGTCTCTCATAGTGCTTTGTTGCTCAGTCTCTCATAGTGCTTTCTAGCTCATAGTATCTTTAATGCCTAGTCTCTCGTAGTGCTTTGCAACATAGTCTCTCATATTGCTTTGCAGCTTAGTCTCTCGTAGTGCTTTGCAGCTTAGTCTCTTGTATTGGTTTGCAGCTTAGTCTCTCGTATTGGTTTGTAGCATAGTCTCTCGTATTACTTTGCAGCTTAATCTCTCATAGTGCTTTGCTACTTAGTCTCTCATAGTTCTTTTCTACTTAGTCTCTCATAGTGCTTGCCTACTTAGTCTCTCATAGTGCTTTGTTCATCAGTCTCTCATAGTGCTTTGCAACTCATAGTAGCTTTAATGCTTAGCCTCTCGTAGTGCTTTGCAGCTTAGTCTCTCGTAGTGCATTGCAGCTTAGTACCTTGTATTGCTTTGTAGCTTAGTCCATTTTATTGCTTTGCAGCTTAATCTCTCATAGTGCTTTTCTTCTTAGTCTCTCATAGTGCTGTGCTGCTTAGTTGCTCATAGTGATTGCTTGCTTAGTCTCTCATAGTGATTGGTTGCTCGGCCTCTCATAGTGCTGTGCAGCTTATAGTAGATTTAATGCTTAGTCTCCCATAGTGCTTTCCAACTTAGTCTCTCGTAATGTTTTGCAGCTTAGTCTCTCGTATTGCTTTGCAGCTTAGTCTCTCGTATTGCTTTGCCTCTTAATCTCTCATAGTCGTTTGTTGCTTAGTCTCTCATAGTGCTTTGCATCTTAGTCTGTCATATAGATTTGGAGCTTAGTCTCTCGTAGTGCTTTGTTGCTTAGTCTCTAATAGTGCTTGGCTGCTTAATCTCTCATAGTGCATTGTTGCTCAATCTCTCCTAGTGTTTTACAGCTCATAGTAGCTTTGATGGTTAGTCTCACGTAGTGCTTTGCAACTTAGTCTTCCATATTGCTTTATAGCTTAGTATCTCATACTACTTTACTGCATACTCTCTCGTAGTCCTTTGCAACTTAGTATCTCATATTGCTTCGTAGCTTAGTCTCTCATATTGCTTTTCTGCTTAGTCTCTCGTAGAGCTTTGTTGCTTAGTCTCTCGCAGTGCTTTGCTGCTTAGTCTCTCATAGTGCTTGGTTACTTAGTCTCTCATAGTGATTTGTTGCTCAGTCTCTCATAGTGCTTTGCAGCTTATAGTAGCTTTAATGCCTAGTCTCTCATAGTGCTTTGCAACTTAGTCTCTCGTAGTGCTTTGCAGCTTAGTCTCTCGTATTGCTTTGCAACTTAGTCTCTCGTAGTGCTTTGTTGCTTAGTCTCTCGTAGCACTTGGCTGCTTAGTCTCTCATAGTGCTTTGTTGCTCAGTCTCTCATAGTGCTTTGTAGCTCATAGTAGCTTTAATGTTTAGTCTCTCTTAGTGCTTTGCAACTTAGTCTCTCGTATTGCTTTGCAGCTTAGCCTCTTGTAGTGCTTTGCAGCTTAGTCTCTCGCATTGCTTTGCAGCTTAATCTCTCTTATTGCTTTGCAGCTTAATTTCTCCTAGTGCTTTGCTGCTTAGTCTCTCATAGTGCTCTGCTGCTGCTTAGTCTCTCATAGTGCTTTGGTACTTACTCTCTCATACTGCTTGGTTGCTTAGTCTCTCATAGTGCTTTGTTGCTCAGTCTCTCATTGTGCTTTGCAGCTCATAGTAGCTTTAATGCTTAGTCTCTCTTAGTGATTTGCAACTTAGCCTATCATATTGCTCTATAGCTTAGTGTCTCGTAGTGCTTTGGAGATTAGTCTCTCGTATTGCTTTGCGGCTTAGTGTCTCATAGTGCTTGGCTCCTTAATCTCTCAGAGTGCTTTGCAGCGCATAGTAGCTTTAATTCTTAGTCTCTCGTAGTGCTTTTCAACTTGGTCTCTCGTATTGCTTTGCAGATTAGTCTCTCGTATTGCTTTGCAACTTAGTCTCTTGTATTTCTTTGCAACTTAATCTCTCCTAGTGCTTTGTTGCTTAGTCTCTCATAGTTCTTTGTTGCTTAGTCTCTCATAGTGCTTTGCTACTTAGTGTCTCATAGTGCTTGGCTACTTAGTCTCTCATAGTGCTTTGTTGCTCAGTCTCTCATAGTGCTTTGCAGCTCATAGTAGCTGTAATGCTTAGTCTCTCGTAGTGCTTTGCAACTCAATCTCTCGTATTGCTATGCAGCTTAGTCTCTCGTAGTACTTTGCAGCTTAGTCTCTCGTATTGCTTTGCAGCTTAGTCTGTCGTATTGCTTTGCAGCTTAATCTCTCATAGTGCTTTGCTACTTAGCCTCTGATATTGCTTTGTTGCTTAGTCTCTCATATTGATTGGTTGCTTAGTCTCTCATAGTGCTTTGTTTCTCAATCTCTCTTAGTGCTTTGCAGCTCCTAGTAGTTTTAATGCTTAGTCTCTTGTAGTGCTTTGCAACTTAGTCTCTCGTATTGCTTTGCAACTTAGTCTCTTGTATTCTTTTATATCTTAGTCTCTGGTAGTACTTTGTTTCTTAGTCTCTCATAGTGCGTGGCTGCTTAGTCTCTCATGCTGCTTTGTTGCTCAATCTCTCATAGTGCTTTGCAGCTCATAGTAGCTTTAATGGTTAGTCTCTCATAGTGCTTTGCAACTTAGTCTCACATATTTATTTACAGCTTAGTCTCTCGTAGTGCTTTACTGCATACACTCTCATAGTCCTTTGTAGCTTAGTGTCTCATATTGCTTTGGAGCTTACTCTCTCGTATGGCTTTTCCGCTTGGTCTCTCATAGAGCTTTGCTGCTTAGTCTCTCAGAGTGCTTTGCTGCTTAGTCTCTCATAGTGCTTGGTTGCTTAGTCTCTGATAGTGATTTGTTGCTCAGTGTTTCATAGTGCTTTGCAGCTTATAGTAGATTTAATGCTTAGTCTCTCATAGTGCTTTGCAACTTAGTCTCTTGTAGTGATTTGCAGCGTAGTCTCTCGTAGTGATTTGCAACGTAGTCTCTCGTATTGCTTTGCAGCTTAGTCTCTCGTAGTGCTTTGTTGCTTAGTTTCTTATAGTGCTTTGCTACTTAGTCTCTCATAATGCTTTGTTGCTCAGTCTCTCATAGTACTTTGTAGCTCATAGCAGCTTTATTGCTTAGTCTCTCGTAGTGCTTTGCAACTTAGTCTCTCGTATTTCTTTGCAGCTTAGTCTCTCGTAGTGCTTGGCAGCTTAGTCTCTTGTATTGCTTTGTAGCTTAGCCTCCCATAGTGCTTTGTTGCTAAGTCTATCAGAGTGCTTTTGCTGCTTAGTCTCTCATATTGCTTTGCTGCTTAGTCTCTCATAGTGCTTGGCTACTTAGTCTCTCATAGTGTTTTGTTGCTCAGTCTCTCATAGTGCTTTGCAGCTCATAGTAGCTTTAATGCTTAGGCTCTCGTAGTGCTTTGCAACTTAGTCTCTCGTATTGCTTTGCAACTTAGTCTCTCGTAGTGCTTTGCAACTTAGTTTCTCGCTTTGCAGCTTAGTCTCTTGTATTGCTTTGCGTCTTAATCTCTCATAGTGCTTTGCTGCTTAGTCTCTCATAGTGCTTTGATGCTTAGTCTCTCATAGTGCTTTCTAGCTCATGGTAGCTTTAATGCTTAGTCTCTCGTAGTGCTTTGCAGCTTAGTCTCTCATAGTGCTTTGCAGCATAGTCTCTCGTAGTGCTTTGTTGCTCACTTGCTCATAGTGCTTTGCTGCTTAGTCTCTCATAGTGCTTTATTGCTTAATCTCTCATAGTGCTTTCCAGCTCATGGTAGGTTTATTGCTTAGTCTCTCGTAGTGCTTTGTAACTTAGTATCTCATATTGCTTTGCAGCGTAGTCTCTCGTAGTGCTTTGCAACTTAGTCCCTTGTATTGCTTTGCAGCTTACTCTCTCATAGTGCTTTGTTGCTTAGTCTATCATAGTGGTTTGCTGCTTAGTCTCTCATAGTGCTTTGCTGCTCAGTCTTTCATAGTGCTTTGGTTCTCAGTCTCTCATAGTCCTTTGCAACTCATAGTAGCTTTAATGCTTAGTCTCTCGTAGTGCTTTGAAACTTAGTCTCTCATAGTGCTTCGCAGCTTGGTCTCTCATAGTGCTTTCCAGCTCATGGTAGCTTTATTGCTTAGTCTCTCGTAGTGCTTTGCAGCTTAGTCTCTCATAGTTCTTTGCAGCATAGTCTCTCGTAGTGCTTTGTTGCTTAGTTGCTCATAGTGCTTTGCTGCTTAGTCTCTCATAGTGCTTTATTGCTTAATCTCTCATAGTGCTTTCCAACTCATGGTAGGTTTATTGCTTAGTCTCTCGTAGTGCTTTGCAACTTAGTATCTCATATTGCTTTGCAGCGTAGTCTCTCATAGTGCTTTGCAGCTTAGTCCCTTGTATTGCTTTGCAGCTTACTCTCTCATAGTGCTTTGTTGCTTAGTCTATCATAGTGGTTTGCTGCTTAGTCTCTCATAGTGCTTTGCTGCTCAGTCTTTCATAGTGCTTTGTTGCTCAGTCTCTCATAGTCCTTTGCAACTCATAGTAGCTTTAATGCTTAGTCTCTCGTAGTGCTTTGCAACTTAGTCTCTCATAGTGCTTCGCAGCTTGGTCTCTCGTATTACTTTTTTTCTTAGTCTCTCATAGCACTTGGATGCTTAGTCTCTCATTGTGCTTTGTTGCTCAGTACTTCATAGTGCTTTGAAGCTCATAGTAGCTTTAATGCTTAGTGTCTCGTAGTGTTTTACAACTTAGTCTCTCGTAGTGCTTTGCAGCTTAGTCTCTCGTAGTGCTTTGCAGCTTAGTCTCTCGTATTGCTTTGTAGCTTAGCCTCTCATAGTGCTTTGTTGCTAAGTCTATCATAGTGCTTTTAATACTTAGTCTCTTATAGTGCTCTACTGCTTAGTCTCTCATAGTGCTTGGTTGCTAAGTTTCTTATTATGTTTTGCAACTTATTCTCTCGTAGTGCTTTCTAGCTTAGTCTCTCGTAGTGCTTTGCAGCTTAGTCTCTTGTATTGCTTTGTAGCTTAGTCTCTCATAGTGTTTTGTTGCTTAGTCTCTCATAGTGCTTTGTTGCTCAGTCTCTCATAGTGCTTTGCAGCTCATGGTAGCTTTAATGCTTAGGCTCTCCTAGTGCTTTGCAACTTAGTCTCTCGTATTTCTTTGCAGCTTAGTCTCTCGTAGTTCTTTGCAGCTTAGTCTCTCGTATTGCTTTGCAGCATAGTCTCTCGCATTGTTGTGCGTCTTAATCTCTCATAGTGCTTTGCTACTTAGTCTCTCATATAGCTTTGCTGCTTAGTCTCTCATAGTGATTGGTTGCTTAGTCTCTCATATTGCTTTGTTGCTTAGTCTCTCGTAGTGCTTTGTAGCTTAGTCTCTCGTAGAGCTTTACAACTTAGTCTCTCGTACTGCTTTGGTGCTTAGTCTCTCATAGTACTTTGCTGCTTAGTCTCTCATAGTGCTTTATTGCTCAATCTCTCATAGTGCTTTCCCGCCCATGGTATCTTTATTGCTTAGTCTCTTGTAGTGCTTTGCAGCTTAGTCTCTCGTAGTGCTTTGTTGCTTAGTCTCTCATAGTGCTTTGCTACTTAGTCTCTCATAGTGCTTTATTTCTCAATCTCTCATAGTGCTTTCCAGCTCATGGTAGCTTTATTGCTTAGTCTCTCGTAGTGCTTTGCAACTTAGTCTCTCGTATTGCTTTGCAGCTTAGTCTCTCGTAGTGCTTTGTAGCTTCGTATCTCATATTACTTTGCAGCTTAGTCTCTCATAGTGCTTTGCTGCTTAGTCTATCGTAGTGATTTGCTGCTTAGTCTCTCATAGTGCTTTGTTGCTCAGTCTCTCATAGTGCTTTGTTGCTTAGTCTCTCATAGTCCTTTGTAGCTCATAGTAGCCTCAATGCTTAGTCTCTCGTAGTGCTTTGCAACTTAGTCTCTCGTAGTGCTTCACAGCTTAGTCTCTCGTATTGCTTTGTTGCTTAGTCTCTCATAGCACTTGGTTGCTTAGTCTCTCATAGTGCTTTGTTGCTCAGTCCTTCCTAATGCTTTGCTGCTCGTAGTAGCTTTAATGCTTAGTTTCTCGTAGTGCTTTGCAACTTAGTCTCTCGTATCGCTTTGTAGCTTAGTCTCTCGTAGTGCTTTGCTGCATAGTCTCTCATAGTGCTTTGCTGCTTAGTCTCTTGTAGTGCTCTGCAGCTTAGTCTCTCGTACTGCTTTGTAGCTTAGTCTCTCATAGTGCTCTGCAACTTAGTCTCTCGTATTGCTTTGTAGCTTAGTCTCTCATAGTGCTTTGTTTCTCAGTCTCCCATAGTGCTTTGTAGCTCATAGTAGCTTTAATGCCTAATCTCTCATAGTGCTTTGCAACTTAGACTCTTGTATTGCTTTGCAGCTTAGTCTCTCGTACTGCTTTGCAGCATAGTCTCTCATATTGCTTTGCAAATTAATCTCTCATAGTGCTTTGCTGCTTAGTATCTCATAATGGTTTGCTGCTTAGTCTCTCATAGTGCTTTGCAACTTAGTCTCTCATAGTGCTTGGCTGCTTACTCTCTCATAGTACTTTGTTGCTCAGTCTCTCGTAGCGCTTTGCAGCGCATAGTAGCTTTAATGATTAGTCTCTCATAGTTCTCTGAAACATAGTCTCTCGTATTACTTTGCAGCTTAATCTATCGTATTTCTTGGTAGCTTAGTCTCTCGTATAGCTTTGCAGCTTAATCTCTCCTAGTGCTTTGCAGCTTACTCTCTCATAGTGCTTTACTACTTACTCTCTCATAGTGCTTTGCTACTTAGTCTCTCACAATGCTTTGCAACTTAGTCTCTTGTAGTGTTTTCAAGCTTAGTCAATCGTATTTCTTTGCAACTTAGTCTCTTGTAGTCCTTTGTTGCTTAGCCTTTCATAGCGCTTGGCTGCTTAGTCCCTCATAATGCTTTGTTGCTCAGTCTCTCATAGTGCTTTGTAGCTCATAGTAACTTTAATTCTTAGTCTCTCGTAGTGCTTTGCAACTTAGTCTCTCCTATTGCTTTGCAGCATAGTCTCTCGTAGTGCTTTGAAGCTTAGTCTCTCACATTGCTTTGCAGCTTAGTCTCTCGTATTGTTTTGCAGCTTAATCTCTCATAGTGCTTTGCTGCTTAGTCTCTCATAGTGCTTTGCTGCTTAGTCTCTCATAGTGCTTTACTACTCGGTCTCTCATACTGCTCGGTTGCTTAGTCTCTCATAGTGCTTTGTTGCTCAGTCTCTCATAGTGCTTTGCAGCTCATAGTAGTTTTAATGCTTAGTCTCTCATAGTGATTTGCAACTTAGTCTCTCATATTGATTTATAGCTTAGTGTATCGTAGTGCTTTGGAGATTAGTCTCTCATATTGCTTTGCAACTTAGT
>APFE030552400.1:0-29612 GCA_000404065.3 Pinus taeda | reverse complement strand
AAGGAGGAAAAGATCATTCATTCTTTCATGAGCAGAATGGGAGAAGGAGAGCAAGAGAGCAAGGGAGATTTCTGGACAAGAAGGAGAAAGAGGCAGCAGTTTGGCACACATACCAGGCAGCTCTTCAGCAAAGTCAGAACAGCAGAAAGACAAACAGAACAGCAGCAAGAACAAGCAAAAAAAGCTGATTTTTTGCTGAAAACTTAGAAGTTTCCAAGTGGTCCGTTGGGCTGAAAACGGATAAGTTTGCTTGCTGAAAAAAATATTTTGCTATAATTTTTTGCTGAAATTTTCTTGCTGTAAAAAGACATTTTTCAGAAATAAAGAAGAGCTCTCAAACTGGTTTTCCCCAAGAGTTGTAGGGGGATTTTCCAGGGTCACGATGACCAAAAATATCAGTGTTTTAATGTGTTTTAATGGCTGTTTATTACCGCTGATTTTTATTTCTGCAATTTCCAGCATTCTGTAAATTTTCCAGAATTTGTGTTTTCAACAAAATTTATTTTTTTCAGGTTGTTTAATGTATGGTTATGGGAAAGGGCATTTAACTACATGGGAGAAATAAGGAGAAACTAAAAACCGGGGTGGGAAAACAGAAATTTTAACATCTCGTAATGCTTTGCAGCTTAGTCTCTCGTAGTGCTTTGCCACTTATTCTCTCATAGTGCTTGGCTGCTTAGTCTCTCATAATGCTTTGTTGCTCAATCTCTCATAGTGCTTTGCTGCTTAGTTTCTCATAGTGCTTTGCTGCTTAGTCACTCATAGTGCTTGGTTGCTTACTCTCTCATATTGATTTGTTGCTCAATCTCTCATAGTGCTTTGCAACTTAGTCTCTCATAGTACTTTGCAGCTTAGTCTCTCGTAGAGGTTTGTTTCTTAGTCTCTCATAGTGCTTGGCTGCTTAGTCTCTCATAGTGCTTTGCTGCTCAATATCTCATAGTGCTTTGCAGCTCAGAGTAGCTTCATTGCTTAGTCTCTCGTAGTGCTTTGAAACTTAGTCTCTCATATTGCTTTGAAGCTTAGTCTCTCGTAGTGCTTTGCAGCTTTTTCTCTCGTATTGCTTTGCAGCTTAGTCTCTCATAGTGCCTTGTTTCTTAGTCTATCATAGTGGTTTGCTGCTTAGTCTCTCATAGTGCTTTGTTTCTCAGTCTCTCATACTGCTTTGCAGCTCATCTCGTAGTGCTTTGCAACTTAGTCTCTTGTAGTGCTTTGCAGCTTAGACTCTCGTAGTGCTTTGCAACTTAGTCTCTCGTAGTACTTTGCTGCTTAGTCTCTCATAGTGCTTTCCTGCTTAGTATCTCATAGTGCTTGGTTGCTTAGTCTCTCATAGTGCTTTGTTGCTCAAACTCTCATAGTGATTTACAGCTCATAGTAGCTTTAATGCTTAGTCTATTGTAGTGCTTTGCAACTTAGTCTCTCATAGTGCTTTGCAACATAGTCTCTCGTATTGCTTTCTAGCTTAGTCTCTTGTATTGCTTTCTAGCTTAGTCTCTCATAGTGCTTGGCTGATTAGTCTCTCATATCGCTTTGTTTCTCAGTCTCTCATAGTGCTTTCCAGCTCATAGTAGCTTTCATGCATAGTCTCTCGTAGTGCTTTGCAACTTAGTCTCTCGTACTGCTTTCAGTCTCTCGTAGTGCTTTGCAACTTAGTCTCTCATATTGCTTTGCAGCTTAGTCTCTCATAGTGCTTTGTAGTTTAGTCTTTTGTATTGCTTTGCAGCTTAGTCTCTTGTATTGCTTTGCATCTTAGTCTCTCGTAGTTACTTGCAGCTTAGTCTCTCATAGTGCTTTGCAGCTTAGTCTCTCATAGTGCTTTGTAGCTTAGTCCATCATAGTGATTTGCTGCTTAGTCCATCATAGTGATTTGCTGCATAGTCTCTCATAGTGCTTGGCTGCTTAGTCTGTCACAGTGCTTTATTTCTCAATCTACCATAGTGCTTTGCAGCTCATAGTATCTTTAATGCTTAGTCTCTCGTATGGCCTTGCAACTTAGTCTTTCGTAGTGCTTTGCTGCTTAGTCTCTCATAGTGATTTGTTGCTCAGTCTCTCATAGTGCTTTGCAGCTCATAGTAGCTTTAATGCTTAGGATTTCGTAGTGTTTTGCAACTTAGACTCCTGTAGTACATTGTAGCCTAGTCTCTTGTAGTGCTTCACAGCTTCGTCTCTCGTATTACTTTGCAGCTAAGTCTCTCGTAGTGCTTTCTTGCTTAGTCTCTCGTAGTGCTTTGTTGCTTAGTCTCTCATAGTGCTTAGATGCTTAGTCTCTCATAGTGCTCTGTTGCATAGTCTCTCATAGTGCTTTGTAGCCCATAGTAGCTTTAATGCTTAGTCTCTCGCAGTGCTTTGCTGCTTAGTCTCTCGTAGTGATTTGCAGCTTAGTGCCTCGTAGTACTTTGTAGCTTAGACTCTCGTAGTTCTTTGTTGCTTAATTGCAGCTTGGTTTGTCGTATTGCTTTGTAGCTTAATCTCTCATAGTGTTTTACTACTTAGTCCCTCATAAAGCTTTGTTGCTTAGTCTCTCATAGTGATTGGTTGCTTAGTCTCTCATAGTGCTTTGTTGCTCAATCTCTCACAATGATTTGCAGCTCATAGTAGCTTTAATGCTTAGTCTCTTGTAGTGCTTTGCAACTTAGTCTCTCTTAGTGCTTTGCAGATTAGTCTCTTGTACTTCTTTGTAGCTTAGTCTCTCGTAGTGCTTTGTTGCTTAGTCTCTCACAGTGCTTGCTTGCTTAGTCTCTCATAGTGCTTTGTTGCTCAATCTCTCATAATGCTTTGCAGCTCATAGTAGCTTTAATGGTTAGTCTCTCGTAGTGCTTTGTAGCTTAGTCTCTCGTAGTGCTTTGTAGCTTAGTCTCTTGTAGTGCTTTACTGCATACTTTCTCGTAGTTCTTTGTAGCATAGTCTCTTGTATTGCTTTGTAGCTTAGTCTGTCGTATTGCTTTTCTGCCTAGTCTCTCGTAGTGCTTTGCTGCTTGGTCTCTCATAGTCTCTCATAGTTCTTTGCAACTTAGTCTCTCGTAGTGCTTTGCAGCTTATTCCCCCTTAGTGCTTTGTAGCTTAGTCTCTCATATTGCTTTGTTGCTTAGTCTTTCTTAGTGCTTTGTTGCTTAGTCTCTCTAAGTGTTTTGCTGCTTAGTCTCTCATAGTGCTTTGTTACTCAGCCTCTCATAGTGCTTTGCTGCTTAGTCTCTCATAGTGCTTTGTTGCTCAGACTCTCATAGTGCTTTGCAGCTCATAGTAACTTTAATGCTTAGTCTCTCGTAGTGCTTTCCAACCTAGTCTCTTGTAGTGCTTTGCAGCTTAGTCTCTCGTATTGTTTGTATCTTAGTCTTTCGTAGTGCTTTGTTGCTTAGTCCCTCATATTTCTTGGCTACTTAGTCTCTCATAGTGCTTTGTTGCTCAATCTCTCATAGCTCTTTGTAGCTCGTAGTAGCTTTAATGGTTAGTCTCCTGTAGTGCTTTGCAACTTAGTCTCTCGTATTGCTTTATAGCTTAACCTCTCATAGTGCTTTACTGCATACTCTCTCGTAGTCCTTTGCAGCTTAGTCTCTCGTATTGCTTTGTAGCTTAGTCTCTCGTATTGCTTTTCCGCTTAGTCTCTCGTAGTGCTTTGCTGCTTATTCTCTCATAGTGCTTTTCAACTTAGTCTCTCATAGTGATTGGTTTCTTAGTCTCTCATAGTGATTTTTTGCTCAGTCTCTCATAGTCCTTTGAAGCTTAGTCTCTCGTAGTGCTTTGCAACTTAGGTTCTCGAAGTGCTTTGTAGCTTAGTCTCTCGTACTGCTTTGTTTCTTAGTCTTTCATAGTGCTTTGCTGCTTAGTCTCTCATAGTGTTT
This sequence comes from Pinus taeda, assembly GCA_000404065.3. Lineage (NCBI taxonomy): Eukaryota > Viridiplantae > Streptophyta > Pinopsida > Pinales > Pinaceae > Pinus > Pinus taeda. Next base: position 25,776 of record APFE030552400.1, on the reverse strand, counting down.
TGTTGCTCTATCTCTCATAGTGCTTTGTAGCTCATAGTAGCTTTATTGCTTAATCTCTTCTAGTGCTTTCCAACTTAGTCTCTCGTATTGCTTTGTAGCTTAGTCTCTCATAGTGCTTTGAAGCTTAGTTTCTCATATTTCTTTGCAGCTTAGTATCTCATAGTGCTTTACTACTTAGTCAATCATAGTGCTTTGCTGCTTAGTCTCTCATAGTGCTTTGTTACTTAGTCTCTCATAATGCTTGGTTTCTAAGACTCTCGTAGTGCTTGGCAACTTAGTCTCTCGTAATGCTTTGTAGCTAAGTCTCTCATTGTGCTTTGCAGCTTAGTCTCTCGTATTACTTTGTAGCTTAGTCTCTCGTAGTGCTTTGTTGCTTAGTCTCTCATAGTGCTTGGATACTTAGTCTCTCATAGTACTTTGCTTCTCAGTCTCTCATAGTGCTTTGCAGCTCATAGTAGCTCTAATGCTTAGTCTCTCGTAGTGCTTCACAACTTAGTCTCTCATAGTGCTTTGCAGTTTAGTCTCTTGTATTTCTTTGTAGCTTAGTCTCTCGTAGTGCTTTGCAGGGTATTCTCTCGTATTGCTTTGCAGCTTAGTCTCTCATCTCGTATTGCTTTGCAGCTTAGTCTATCGTATTGCTTTGCGGCTTAATCTCTCATAGTGCTTTGCTGCTTAGTCTCCCATGGTGATTTGCTACTTAGTCTCTCATAATGCTTAGCCACTTAGTCTCTCGGAGTGCTTTGTTGCTTAGTCTCTCACAGTGCTTTGCAGCTCATAGTAGCTTTAATTCTTAGTCTGTCATAGTGCTTTGCAACTTAGTCCCTCATATTGCTTTGCAGCTTAGTCTCTCGTAGTGCTTTGCAGCTTAGTCTCTCGTATTGCTTTGCTACTTAGTCTCTCATAGTGCTTTGCTACTTAGTCTCTCATAGTGATTGGTTGCTTAGTCTCTCATAGTGCTTTGTTGCTCAATCTCTCATAGTGCTTTGCAGCTCATAGTAGCTTTAATGATTAGTCTCTCGTAGTGCTTTGCAACTTAGTTTCTCGTATTGCTTTATAGCATAGTCTCTCGTAGTGCTTGACTACATACTTTCTCGTAGTCCTTTGCAGCTTAGTCTCTCGTATTGCTTTGTAGCTTAGTCTCCCATATTGCTTTTCTGCTTAGTCTCCCGTAGTGCTTTTCTACTTAGTCTCTCATAATGCTTTCCTACTTAGTCTGTCATAGTGCTTGGTTGCTTAGTCTCTCATAGTGATTTGTTGCTCAGTCTCTCATAGTGCTTTGAAGCTTATAGTAGCTTTAATGCTTAGTCTCTCATAGTGCTTTGCAACTTAGTCTCTCATAGTGCTTTGCTGCTTAATCTCTCATAGTGCTTTGTTGCTCAATCTCTCATAGTGATTTGCAGCTCATAGTAGCTTTAATGCTTAGTCTCTTGCAGTGCTTTTCCACTTAGTCTCTTGTAGTGCTTTGTAGCTTAGCCTCTTGTATTGTTTTGTAGCTTAGTCTCTCGTTTTGCTTTGTTGCTTAGTTTCTTATAGTGCTTGGCTGCTTAGTCTCTCATAGTGCTTTGCTGCTCAATGTCTCATAGTGCTTTGCAGCTCATAGTAGCTTTAATGGTTAGTCTCTCGTAGTGCTTTGCAACTTAGTCTCTTGTATTGCTTTATAGCTTAGTCTCTCGTAGTGCTTTATTGCATACTCTCTCGTAGTCCTTTGCAACTTAATCTCTCGTATTGCTTTGTAGCTTAGTCTCTCGTATTTCTTTGTAGCTTAATCTCTCGTATTTCCTTTCCACTTAGTCTCTCGTAGTGCTTTACTTCTTAGTCTCTCATAGTGCTTTGTTGCTTAGTCTCTCATAGTTCTTGGCTGCTTAGTATCTCATAGTGCTTTGTTGCTCAGTCTCTCATGGGGCTTTGCAGCTCATAGTAGCTTTAATTCTTAGTCTCTCGTAGTGCTTTGCAAAGCACTATGATAGACAGAGCAGCAAATCAGTATGAGATACTAAGCAGCAAAGCACTATGAGAGACTAAGCAGCAATGCACTACGAGAGACTAAGCAATAAAGCTACTATGAGTTCCAGAGCACTATGAGAGACTAAGCAACAAAGCACTATGAGAGAGTAAGCAGCAAAGCACTATGAGATACTAAGCAACAAAGCACTACGAGAGACTAAGTTGCAAAGAAATACGAGAGACTAAGTTGCAAAGCACTAAGAGAGACTAAGTTGCAAAGCACTACGAGAGACTAAGTTGCAAAGCACTATGAGAGACTAAACACTAAAGCTACTATAAGCTGCAAAGCACTATGAGAGACTGAGCAACAAATCACTATGAGAGACTAAGCAGTAAAGCACTATGAGAGACTAAGCAGCAAAGCACTACGAGAGACAAAGCGAAAAAGCAATACGAGAGACTAAGATACAAAGCAATTTGAGAGACTTAGCTACAAAGGACTATGAGAGAGTATGTAGTAAACCACTATGAGAGACTAAGCTACAAAGTAATAAAAGAGAATAAGTTGCAAAGAACTATGAGAGACTAACCATTAAAGCTACTATGAGCTGCTACACATTATGAGAGATTGAGCAACAAAGCACTATGAGAGACTAAGCAGCCAAGCACTATGAGAGACTAAGCAACAAAGCACTACGAGAGACTAAGCTACAAAGAACTACGAGAAAGTAAGCTGCAAAGCACTACGAGAGACTAAGTTGCAAAGCACTACAAGAGACTAAGAATTAAAGCTACTATGAGCTGGAAATCACTATGAGAGATTGAGGAACAAAGCACTATGAGAGACAAAGCAAAAAAGCACTATGAGAGACTACGGAGCAAAGCACTATGAGAGACTAGGTAGAAAAGCACTAGGAGATACTAAGTAGCAAAGCACAATGAGAAACTGAGCAACAAATTAATATGAGAAACTAACCAACAATGCGCTATGAGAGACTAAGCAGCAAAGCACTACAAGAGACTAAGCAGCAAAGCACTACGAGAGACTAAGCGGAAAAGCAATACAAGAGACTAAGCTACAAAGCAATACAAGAGACTAAGCATTAAAGCTACTATGAGTTGTAAAGCACTATGAGAGACTAAGCAACCAAGCACTATGAGAGACTAAGCAACAAATCACTACGAGTGACTAAGCTACAAAGCTTTACGAGAGACTAAGCTGCAAAGCACTACAAGAGACTAAGTTGCAAAGCACTATGAGAGATTGAGCAAAAAAGCACCATGAGAGACTAAGCTACCAAGCACTATGAGACACTAAGCAGCAAAGCACTATGAGAGATTAAGATGCAAAGCAATAAAATAGACTAAGCTTCAAGCAATACGATAGACTAAGCTGCAAAACATTATAAGAGACTAAGCTGCAAAGCAATACAAGAGACTAAGCTGCAAAGCACTACGAGGGAATAAGCATTAAAGCTACTATGGGCTGCAAAGCACTATGAGAGACTAAGCAACAAAGCACTATGAGAGACTAAGCAGCCAAGCACTATGAGAGACTAAGGAGAAAAGCACTATGAGAGACTAAGCAGCAAAGCACTATGCAAGATTAAGTTGCAAAGCAATACGAGAAACTAAGCTGCAAATCAATACGAGAGACTAAGCTGCAAAGCACTACGAGAGACTAAGATGCAAAGCAATACGAGAGACAATGCTGCAAAGCACTACGAGAGACTAAGCATTAAAGCTACTATGACGTGCAAAGCACTATGACAGACTGAGCAACAAAGCACTATGAGAGACTAAGCAGCTAAGAACTATGACAGACTAAGCAAGAAAGCACTACGAGAAACTAAGCTGTAAAGAAATATGACAGACTATGCTGCAAAGCACTATGAGAGATTATGCTACAAAGCACTATGAGAGACTAAGTAGCAAAGCACTATGAGAGACTATGCAGCAAAGCACTACGAGAGACTAAGCTGCAAAGCAATACGAGAGACTAAATTGCAAACCACTATGAGAGACTAACCATTAATGCTACTATGAGCTGCAAAGCACAATGAGAGATTGAGAAACAAAGCAATATGAGAGACTAAGCAGCCAAGCACTATGAGAGACTAAGCAACAAAGCACTATGAGAGACTAAGCTACAAAGCAATACGAGAGACTAAGCTACAAAGCACTACGAGAGACTAAGTTGCAAAGCACTATATGAGACTAAGCATTAAAGCTACTATGAGCTGCAAAGCACTATGAGATATTGAGCAACAAAGCACTATGAGAGACTAAGCAACCAATCACTATGAGAGACTAAGCAGCAAAGCACTATGAGAGACTAAGTAGCAAAGCACTATGAGAGATTAAGCTACAAAGCAATACGACAGACTAAGCTGCAAAGCAATACGAGAGACTAAGCCGCAAAGAACTACGAGAGACTAAGATGCAAAGAAATACGAGATACTAAGTTGCAAAGCACTACAAGAGACTAAGCATTAAAGCTACTATGAGCTGCAAAGCACTATGACAGACAGAGCAATAAAGCACTATGAGAGACTAAGCCTGCCAAGTACTATGAGAGACTAAGTACCAAAGCACTATGAGAGACTAAGCACCAAAGCACTATGAGAGATTAAGCTGCAAAGCAATACGAGAGACTAAGCTACAAAGAAATACGAGAGACTAAGATGCAAAGCACTACGAGAGACTAAGCTGCAAACCAATACGAGAGGTTAAGTTGTAAAGCACTACGAGAGGCTAAGCATTAGAGCTACTATGAGCTGCAAAGATCTATGAGAGACTGAGCAACAAAGCACTATGAGAGGCTAAGTAGCCAAGCACTATGAGAGACTAAGGAAAAAAACCACAATGAGAGACTAAGCTACAAAGTAATACGAGAGACTAAGCTGCAAAGCACTACGAGAGACTAAGTTGCAAAGCACTATGACAGACTAAGCAATAAAGCTACTATGAGCTGCAAAGCACTATGAGAGACTGAGTAACAAAGCACTATGAGAGACTAAGGAGCAAAGCACTTAGAGAGACTAAGCAACAAAGCACTAAGAAAGACTAAGCTGCAAAGCAATATGAGAGACTATGAGATGCAGAGCAACAAATATTTATGAGAGACTAAGCAACAAAGCACTATGAGAGACTAAGCAACAAAGCACTAGGAGAAACTAAGTTGCAAAGCACTATGAAAGACTAAGCTGCAAAACACTACGAGAGACTAAGTTGCAAAGCACTATGAGAAACAAAGCATTAAAGCTACTATAAGCTACAAGGCACTATAAGAGATTGAGCAACAAATCACTATGAGAGACTAAGCAACCAAGCACAATGAGAGACTAAGCGGAAAAGCATTGTTAGATACTAAGTAAAAGAGCAGTATGAGAGACTAAGTGGAAAAGCAATACGAGAGACTAAGCTACAAAGCAATACTAGAGACTAAGCTGCAAAGGACTATGAGAGAGTATGCATTAAAGCACTACGAGAGACTAAACTATAAAGTAATACGAGAGACTAAGTTGCAAAGCACTATGAAAGACTAATGACTAAAGATACTATGAGCTGCAAAACACTATGAGAGACTGAGCACCAAAGCACTATGAGAGACTAAGTAGCCAAGCACTACGAGAGACTAAGCTGCAAAGCACTACGAGAGACTAAGTCGCAAAGCACTATGAGAGACTTAGAAACCAAGCACTATGAGAGACTAAGCAACAAAGCACTATGAGAGACTAAGAAGCAAGGCACTATGATAGACTAAGCATAAAAGCACTATGAGAGACTAAGCTACAAAGAAATATGAGAAACTAAGCTACAAAGCACTACGAGAGACTAAGCTGCAAAGCAATACGAGAGACTAAGCTGGAAAGCACTATGAGAGACTAAGCAATAAAGCTACTATGAGCTACAAAGCACTATGAGAGACTGAGCAACAAAGCACTATGAGAGACTAGGCAGCAAAGCACTATGAGAGACTAAGCAACAAATCAGTACGAGAGACTAAGATACAAAGCAATACGAGAGACTAAGCTGCAAAGCACTACGAGAGACTAAGCTGCAAAGCACTATGAGAGACTGAGCAACAAGGCAATATGAGAGACTAAGCTGCAAAGGACTACGATAGAGTATGTAGTAAAGCATTACGAGGGACTAAGCTATAAAGCAATACGAGAAACTAAGTTGCAAAGCACTACGAGAGACTAGCCATTAAAGCTACTGTGAGTTGCAAAGCACTATGAGAGATTGAGCAACAAAGCACTATGAGAGACTAAGCAGCAAATCACTAAGATGGACTAAGCTGCAAAGCACTACGAGAGACTAAGCTGCAAAGCACTACGAGAGACTAAGCTGCAAGTAACTACGAGAGACTAAGCTGCAAAGCAATATGAGAGACTAAGCTGCAAAGCAATACAAAAGACTAAGCTACAAAGCACTATGAGGGACTAAGCTGCAAAGCAATACGAGAGACCAAGTTGCAAATCACTACGAGAGACTAAGCTACAAAGCAGTACGAGAGACTACATTGCAAAGCACTACGAGAGACTATGCATTAAAGCTACTATGAGCTGCAAAGCACAATGAGAGACTGAGCAACAAAGCACTATGAGAGACTAATCAACCAAGCACTATGAGAGACTAAGAAACAAAGCACTACAAAGCAAAGCAATACGAGAGACTAAGCTACAAAGCAATACGAGAGACTAAGTTGCAAAGCACTATGAGAGACTAAGTTGCAAAGCACTACAATAGACTAAGCATTAAAGCTACTATGAGCTGCAAAGCACTATGAGAGATTGAGCAACAAAGCACTATGAGAGACTAAGCAACCAGAACTATGAGATACTAAGCATTAAAGCACTATGAGAGACTAAGCAGCAAAGCACTATGAGAGATTGAGCAACTAAGCACTATGAGAGACTAAGCAACCAGCATTATGAGATACTAAGCTGCAAAGCAATACGAGAGACTAAGCTGCAAAGCACTACGAGAGTCTAAGTTGCAAAGCAGTATGAGAGACTAAGTTGCAAAGTACTACGAGATGAGCTGCAAAGCACTATGAGAGACTAAGAAACAAAGCACTATGAGATTTTAAGTAGCAAAGCACTATGATAGACTAAGCAGCAAAGCAATGAGAGACTAAGTTGCAAAGCAATACAAGAGAAAAAGCTGCAAAGCACTATGAGAGACTAAGCTGCAAAGCACTACGAGAGACTAAGCTGCAAAGCACTACGAGAGACTAAGCATTAAAGCTATTATGAGCTTCAAAGCACTATGAGAGACTCAGCAACAAAGCACTATGAGAGACTAAGCAGCCAAGAACTATGAGAGACTAAGTAACAAAGCACTGCAAGAGACTAAGCTGCAAAGAAATACGAGAAACTAACCTACAAAGCACTATGAGATACTAAGCTGCAAAGCACTACAAGAGACTAAGCCGCAAAGCACTATGAGAGATATAGAAACCAAGCACTATGAGAGACTAAGCACCAAAGCACTATGATAGAATAAGCAGAAAACCACTATGAGAGACTAAGCTACAAAGAAATATGAGAGACTAAGCTACAAAGCACTACGAGAGACTAAGCTGCAAAGCAATACGAGAGACTAAGTTGGAAAGCACTATGAGAGACTAAGCAATAAAGCTACTATGAGCTACAAAGCACTATGAGAGACTGAGCAACAAAGCACTATGAGAGACTAGGCAGCAAAGCACTATGAGAGACTAAGCAACAAAGCAGTACGAGAGACTAAGATACAAAGCAATACGAGAGACTAAGCTGCAAAGGACTACGAGAGAGTATGCAATACAGCACTACGAGGGACTAAGCTATAAAGCAATACGAGAAACTAAGTTGCAAAGCACTATGAGAGACTAACCATTAAAGCTACTATGAGTTGCAAATCACTATGAGAGATTGAGCAACAAAGCACTATGAGAGACTAAGCAGCCAAGCAATACGAGGGACTAAGCAAAAAATCACTACGAAAGACTAAGGTACAAACAATACGAGAGACTAATCTGCAAAGCACTACGAGAGACTAAGTTGCAAAGCACTACGAGAGACTAAGCATTAAAGTTACTATGAGATGCAAAGCACTATGACAGACTGAGCAATAAAGCACTATGAGAGACTAAGCAGCAAAGCACTATGAGAGACTAAGCAGCAAAGCAATACGAGAGACTAAGCTGCAAAGCACTACGGGAGACTAAGCTGCAAAGCACTACGAGAGACTAAGCTGCAAAGCAGTACGAGAGACTAAGTTGCAAAGCACTATGAGAAACTAAGCAATAAAGCTACTTTGAGCTGCAAAGCACTATGAGAGACTGAGAAACAAAGCACTATGAGAGACTAAGCAGCAAAGCACTAAGAGAGAATGAGCAACAAATCACTATGAGAGACTAAGCAGCAAAGCACTAAGAGAGACTAAGAAACAAAGCACTAAGAAATACTAAGCTGCAAAGCACTACGAGAGACTAAGCAGAAAAGCAATACGAGAGACTAAGCGAAAAATCAATACGGGAGACTAAGCTACAAAGCAATACGAGAGACTAAGCTGCAAAGGATGACGAGAAAGTATGAAGTAAAGCACTACGAAAGACTAAGCTACAAAGCACTACGAGAGACTAACCATTAAAGCTACTATGAGCTGCAAAGCACTATTAGAGATTGAGCAGCAAAGCACTATGAGAGATTGAGCAACAAAGCACTATGAGAGACTAAGCAACCAACACTATGAGATACTAAGCTACAAAGCAATACGAGAGACTAAGCTGCAAAGCACTACGAGAGTCTAAGTTGCGAAGCAGTATGAGAGACTAAGTTGCAAAGTACTACGAGATGAGCTGCAAAGCACTATGAGAGACTGAGAAACAAAGCACTATGAGAGACTAAGTAGCAAAGCACTATGATAAACTAAGCAACAAAGCAATGAGAGACTAAGTTGCAAAGCAATACGAGAGAAAAAGCTGCAAAGCACTATGAGAGACTAAGCTTCAAAGCAATACGAGACACTATGTTGCAAAGCACTATGAGAGACTAAGAAATAAAGCTACTCTGAGCTGCAAAGCACAATGAGACACTCAGCAACAAAGCACTATGAGAGACTAAGCAGCCAAGCACTATGAGAGACTAAGCAACAAATATCTACGAGAGACCAAGCCACAAAGCACTACGAGAGACTAAGTTGCAAAGCACTATGAGAGATTGAGCAACAAATCACTATGAAAGATTAAGCAACCAAGCACTACGAGTGACTAAGCAGCAAAGCACTATGAGAAACAAAGCAGCAAAGCACTATGAGAGATTAAGATTCAAAGCAATACAATAGACTAAGCTGCAAAGCAATACAAGAGATTAAGCTGCAAAGCACTACGAGAGACTAAGATGGAAAGCAATAAGAGAAACTAAGTTGCAAAGCACTACGAGAGACTAAGCATTAAAGCTACTATGAGCTGCAAAGCACTATTGAGACTTAGCAACAAAGCACTATGAGAGACCAAGTGGCCAAGCACTATGAGAGACTAAGTAGCAAAGCACTATGAGAGACTAAGCAGCAAAGCACTATGAGAGACTAAGCAGCGAAGCACTATGAGAGATTAAGATGCAAAGCAATACGAGAGACTAAGCTACAAAACAATGCGAGAGACTAAGCTGCAAAGCACTATGAGAGACTAAGTTGCAAAGAACTATGCGAGACTAAGCTACAAAGCACTACGAGAGACTAAGCATTAAAGCTATTATGAGCTTCAAAGCACTATGAGAGACTCAGCAACAAAGCACTATGAGAGACTAAGCAGCCAAGAACTATGAGAGACTAAGTAACAAAGCATTGCGAGAGACTAAGCTACAAAGAAATACGAGAAACTAACCTACAAAGCACTATGAGATACTAAGCTGCAAAGCACTACAAGAGACTAAGCCGCAAAGCACTATGAGAAACATAGAAACCAAGCACTATGAGAGACTAAGCACCAAAGCACTATGATAGACTAAGCAGAAAAGCACTATGAGAGACTAAGCTACAAAGAAATATGAGAGACTAAGCTACAAAGCACTACGAGAGATTGAGCAACAAAGCAATACGAGAGACTAAGTTGGAAAGCACTATGAGAGACTAAGCAATAAAGCTACTATGAGCTACAAAGCACTATGAGAGACTGAGCAACAAAGCACTATGAGAGACTATGCAGCAAAGCACTATGAGAGACTAAGCAACAAAGTAGTACGAGAGACTAAGATACAAAGCAATACGAGAGACTAAGCTGCAAAGGACTACGAGAGAGTATGCAGTAAAGCACGACGAGGGACTAAGCTATAAAGCAATACGAGAAACTAAGTTGCAAAGCACTATGAGAGACTAACCATTAAAGCTACTATGAGTTGAAAATTACTATGAGAGATTGAGCAACAAAGCACTATGAGAGACTAAGCAGCCAAGCAATACGAGGGACTAAGCAACAAAGCACTACGAAAGACTAAGGTACAAACAATACGAGAGACTAATCTGCAAAGCACTACGAGAGACTAAGTTGCAAAGCACTACGAGAGACTAAGCATTAGAGTTACTATGAGATGCAAAGCACTATGACAGACTGAGCAACAAAGCACTATGAGAGACTAAGCAGCAAAGCACTATGAGAGACTAAGCAGCACAGCACTGTGAGAGACTTAGCAAGAAAGCACTATGATAGACTAAGCAGCAAAGCAATACGAGAGACTAAGCTGCAAAGTACTACAGGAGACTAAGCTGCAAAGCACTACGAGAGACTAAGCTGCAAAGTAGTACAAGAGACTAAGCTGCAAAGTACTATGATAAACTAAGCAATAAAGCTACTTTGAGCTGCAAAGCACTATGAGAGACTGAGCAACAAAGCACTATGAGAGACTAAGCAGCAAAGCACTAAGAGAGAATGAGCAACAAATCACTATGAGAGACTAAGCTGCAAAGCACTAAGAGAGACTAAGCAGCAAAGCACTAAGAAAGACTAAGCTGCAAAGGACTACGAGAGACTAAGCGGAAAAGCAATACAAGAGACTAAGCGGAAAAGAAATACGGGAGACTAAGCAGAAAAGTAATACGAGAGACTAAGCTGCAAAGGACTACGAGAAAGTATGCAGTAAAGCACTACGAAAGACTAAGCTACAAAGCACTACAAGAGACTAACCATTAAAGCTACTATGAGCTGCAAATCACTATTATAGATTGAGCAGCAAAGCACTATGAGAGACTAAGCAGCCAAGCACTATGAGAGACTAAGCAACAAAGAACTACGAGAGACTAAGCTACAAAGCAATATGACAGACTAAGCTACAAAGCACTACGAGAGACTAAGTTGCAAAGCACTACAAGAGACTAAGCATTAAAGCTACTATGAGCTGCAAATCACTGTGAGAGATTGAGCAACAAAGCACTATGAGAGATTAAGCAACCAATCACTATGAGAGACTAAGCATCAAAGCATTATGAGGGACTAAGTAGCAAAGCACTATGAGAGATTAAGCTGCAAAGCAATACAACAAACTAAGCTGCAATTAAGCAAAAAAAGAACTACGAGAGACTAAGCTGAAAAGCACTATGAGACACTAAGATGAAAAGCACTATGAGAGACTAAGCATCAAAGCACTACGAGAGACTAAGAATTAAAGCTACTATGAGCTACAAAGCACTATGAGAGACTGAGCAAAAGAGCACTATGAGAGACTAATCATCTCAGCACTATGAGAGACTAAGCAAAAAAGCACTACGAGAGACTAAGCAAGAAAGCACTACGAGAGACTTAGTTGCAAAGTAATACGATAGACTAAGCTGCGAAGCACTACGAGAGACTAGGCTGCAAAGTACTACAAGAGACTAAGTTGCAAAGCACTACGAGAGACTAAGCATTAAAGCTACTATGAGCTGCAAAGCACTATGAGAGATTGAGCAACAAAGCACTATGAGAGACTAAGCAACAAAGCACTACAAGAGACTATGCAGCAAAGCACTATGAGGGACTAAGCAGCAAATCACTATGATGGACTAAGTTGCAAAGCACTACGAGAGACTAAGCTCCAAAGCACTACGACAGACTAAGCTGCAAGTAACTACGAGAGAATAAGATGCAAAGCAATACGAGAGACTAAGCTGCAAAGCAATACAAAAGACTAAGTTGCAAAGCACTACAAGGGACTAAGCTGTAAAGCAATACGAGAGACCAAGTTGCAAAGCACTACGAGAGACTAAGCTGCAAACAGTATGAGAGACTAAGTTGCAAAGCACTACGAGAGACTATGCATTAAAGCTACTATGAGCTGCAAAGCACTATGTGAGACTGAGCAACAAAGCACTATGAGAGACTAATCAGCCAAGCACTGTGAGAGACTAAGCAACAAAGCACTACGAGAGACTAAGCTACAAAGCAATACGAGAGACTAAGTTGCAAAGCACTATGAGAGACTATGTTGCAAAGCACTACAATAGAATAAGCATTAAAGCTACTATGAGCTGCAAAGCACTATGAGAGATTGAGCAACAAAGCACTATGAGAGACTAAGCAACCAAGCACTATGAGATACTAAGCATTAAAGCACTATGAGAGACTAAGCCGCAAAGCACTATGACAGATTAAGCTGCAAAGCAATACAACAAACTAGGCTGCAAAGCAATACGAGAGACTAAGCTGCAAAGCACTACGAGAGTCTAAGCTACAAAGCAATATGAGAGACTAAGTTGCAAAGCACTACGAGATGAGCTTCAAAGCACTATGAGAGACTGAGAATTAAAGCACTATGAGAGACTAAGTAGCAAAGCACTATGATAGGCTAAGCAGCAAAGCACTATGAGAGACTAAGCTGCAAAGCAATACGAGAGAAAAAGCTACAAAGCACTACAAGACACTAAACTTCAAAGCAATACAAGACACTAAGTTACAAAGCACTATGAGAGACTAAGCAATAAAGCTACTCTAAGCTGCAAAGCACTATGAGACACTCAGCAACAAAGCACTATAAGAGACTAAGTAGCCAAGCACTATGAGAGACTAAGCAACAAATCTCTACGAGAGACCAAGCCGCAAAGCACTGCGAGAGACTAAGTTGCAAAGCACTATGAGAGATTGAGCAACAAATCACTATGTAAGACTAAGCAACCAAGCACTATGAGTGACTAAGCAGCAAAGCACTATGAGAAACAAAGCAACAAATCACTATGAGAGATTAAGATTCAAAGCAATACAATAGACTAAGCTGCAAAGCAATACGAGAGATTAAGCTGCAAAGCGCTACGAGAGATTAAGCTGGAAAGCAATAAGAGAAACTAAGTTGCAAAGCACTAAGAGAGACTAACCATTAAAGCTACTATGAGCTGCAAAGCACTATATGAGACTGAGCAACAAAGCACTATGAGAGACTAAGCGACCAAGCACTATGAGAGACTAAGTAGCAAAGGACTATGAGAGACTAAGCAGCGAAGCACTATGAGAGATTAAGCTGCAAAGCAATACGAGAGACTAAGCTACAAAAAAATACGAGAGACTAAGCTGCAAAGCACTACAAGAGACTAAGCTGCAAAGAACTACGAGAGACTAAGCTGCAAAGCACTACGAGAGACTAAGCATTAAAGCTATTATGAGCTTCAAAGCACTATGAGAGACTGAGAAACAAAGCACTATGAGAGATTAAGCAGCCAAGAACTATGAGAGACTAAGTAACAATGCACTACAAGAGACTAAGCTACAAAGAAATACGAGAAACTAACCTACAAAGCACTACGAGAGACTAAGCTGCAAAGCACTATGAGACACTAAGTTGCAAAGCACTATGAGACACTTAGCAACCAAGCACTATGAGAGACTAAGCAGCAAAGCACCATGAGAGACTAAGCAGCAAAGCACTATGATAGACTAAGCAGCAAAGCACTATGAGAGACTAAGCTGCGAAGCAATACGAGAGACTAAGCTGCAAATCACTATGAGGAACTAAGCTGCAAAACAATACAAGAGACTAAGCTACAAAGCACTATGAGAGTGAGTAAGCAATAAAGCTACTATGAGCTGCAAATCACTATGAGAGACTGAGCAACAAACCATTATGAGAGACTAAGCAGCCAAGCACTGTGAGAGACTAAGCAACAAAGCACTACGAGAGACTAAGCTGTAAAGCAATACGAGAGACTAAGTTGCAAAGCACTATGAGAGACTAAGCTGCAAAGCACTACGAGAGTCTAAGATGCAAAGCACTATGAGAGACTAAGCATTAAAGCTACTATAAGCTGCAAAGCACTATGAGAGACTGATCAACAAATCACTATGAGAGACTAAGCAGCAAAGCACTATGAGAGACTATGCAGAAAAGCACTGCGAGAGACTAAGCAGCAAAGCACTATGGGAGACTAAGCAACAAAGCACTATGATAGACTAAGCTGCAAAGCACTACGACAGACTAAGTTACAAAGTAATACGAGAGACTAGGTTGCAAAGCAATATGAGATAAGCTGCAAAGCACTACTAGAGACTAAGTTGCATAGCACTGCTACTATGAGCTACAAAGCACCATGAGAGACTGAGCAACAGAGCACTATGAGAGTCTAAGCAACCAAGCACTATGAGACACTCAGCAACAATGCACTATGAGAGGCTAAGCAACAAAGCACTACGAGAGACTAAACTACAAAGCAATATGAGAGACTAGCTGCAAAGCTCTATGAGAGACTAAGTTGCAAAGCACTACAAGAGACTAAGCATTAAAGCTACTATGAGCTGCAAAGCACTATGAGAGACTGAGCAGCCAAGCATTATGAGAGACTAAGCAACCAAGCACTGTGAGAGACTAAGCAACAAAGCACTATGAGAGACTAAGCTGCAAAGCACTACGAGAGACTAAGCAGCAAAGCACTACGAGAGACTAAGCAGCAAAGCACTACAATAGACTAAGCTACAAAGTAATATGAGAGACCAAGTTGCAAAGCACTACGAGAGACTAAGCATTAAAGCTACTATGAGTTGCAAAGCACTATGAGAGACTGAGCAACAAAGCACTATGAGAGACTAAGTAGCAAAGTACTATGAGAGACAAAGAAACAAAGCACTACAAGAAACTAAACTGCAAAGCACTATGAGAGACTAAGTTGCAAAGTACTATGGGAGACTAAGCATTAAAGATACTATGAGCCATAGAGCACTATGAGAGACTAAGCAACAAAGCACTATGAGAGACCAAGCAACCAAGCACTATGACAGAAGAAGCAACAAAGCATTATGAGAGACTAATAAGCAAAGCACTATGAGAGACTAAGCAGCAAACTAGTACGAGAGACTAAGCTGCAAAGCAATACGAAATACTAAGCTGCAAAGCAACATGAGAGACTGAGCTGCAAAGCAATAGGAGAGATGAAGTTGCAAAGCACTTCGAGAGACAAATCTACAGAGCAATGGGAGAGACTAAGTTGTGAAGCGCTACGAGAGACTAAGCATTAAAGCTATTATGAGTTGTAAAGCACTATGAGAGACCGAGCAGCAAAGCAGTATGAGAGACTAAGCAGCAAAGCACTATGAGAGACTAAGCAACAAAGAACTACGAGAGACTAAGCTACAAAGCAATACAAGAGACTAAGCTGCAAAGCACTACGAGAGACTACGTTGCAAAGCACTATGAGAGACTAAGCATTAAAGCTATCATAAGCTGCAAAGCACTATTTGAGATTGACCAACAAAACAATATGAGAGACTAAGCAACAAAGCTCTATGAGAGACTAAGCTACAAAGTAATATGAGAGACTAAGTTGCAAAGCAATATGAGAGACTAAGCTACAAAGCACTACGAGAGACTAAGATGCAAAGCATTATGAGAGACTTAGCAACAAAGCACTATGAGAGACTAAGCAACCAAGAAATATGAGAGACTAAGCAACAAAGCACTACGAGAGACTAAGCTGCAAAGAAATATGAGAGACTAAACTGCCAAGCACTACAAGAGACTAAGCTGCAAAGCACTATGAGAGAATAAGTTGCAAAGCACTATGAGAGACTTAGCAACAAAGCACTATGAGACACTAAGCAGAAAAGTACTATGAGAGACTAAGCAACAAAGCACTATGACAGATTAAGCAACAAAGCACTATGAGAGACTAAGTAGCAAAGTACTATGAGAGACAAAGAAACAAAGCACTACAAGAAACTAAATTGCAAAGCACTATGAGAGACTAAGTTGCAAAGTACTACGACAGACTAAGCATTAAAGCTACTATGAGCTGCAAAGCACTATGAGAGACTAAGAAACAAAGCACTATGAGAGACTAAGCAACCAAGCACTATGACAGCCGAAGCAGAAAAGCACTATGAGAGACTAAGAAGCAAAGCACTATGAGAGACTAAGCAGCAAACCAGCACGAGAGACTAAGCTGCAAAGCAATACGAAATACTAAGCGGCAAAGCAACATGACAGACTGAGCTACAAAGCAATAGGAGAAATGAAGTTGCAAAGCACTTCGAGAGACAAAGCTACAAAGAAATGGGAGAGACTAAGTTGAGAAGCGCTAAGAGAGACTAAGCATTAAAGCTACTATGATCTGCAAAGCACTATGAGAGACTGAGCAGCAAAGAAGTATGAGAGACTAAGTAGCTAAGCACTATGAGAGACTAAGCAACAAAGAACTACGAGAGACTAAGCTACAAAGCAATAAGAGAGACTAAGCTGCAAAGCACTACGAGAGACTACGTTGCAAAGCACTACGGGAGACTAAGCATTAAAGCTATTATGAGCTGCAAAGCACTATGAGAGATTGACCAACAAAACAATATGAGAGACTAAGCAACAAAGCACTATGAGAGACTAAGCTGCAAAGTAATATGAGAGACTAAGCTGCAAAGCAATATGAGAGACTAAGTTGCAAAGCACTACGAGTGACTAAGATGCAAAGAATTATGAGAGACTTACCAACAAAGCACTATGAGAGACTAAGCAGCCAAGAAATATGAGAGACAAAGCAACAAAGCACTATGAGAGACTAAGCTGCAAAGAAATATAAGAGACTAAGCTGCAAAGCACTACGAGAGACTAAGTTGCAAAGCACTACGAGAGACTAAGCATTAAAGCTACTATGAGCTGCAAAGCACTATGAGAGACTTAGCAACCAAGCACTATGAGAGACTAAGCAGAAAAGTACTATGAGAGACTAAGTAGCAAAGTACTATGATAGACTAAGTAGCAAAGCACTATGAGAGACTAAGCTGCAAAGCAATACGAGAGACTAAGCTGCAAAGCACTACGAGCGACTAAGTTGCAACACAATACGAGAGACTAAGCTGCAAAGCACTACGAGAGAGTAAGCAATAAAGCTACTATGAGTTGCAAAGGACTCTCAGAGACTAAGCAACAAAGTACTATGAGAGACTAAGAAACCGAGCACTATGAGAGACTAAGCAACAAAGCACTATGAGAGACTAAGTTGTATAGCAGTACAAGAGACTAAGTTGCAACGCACTACAAGAGACTAAGCTGCAAAGCACTACGAAAGTCTAAGTTGCAAAGCACTATGAGAGACTAAGCATTAAAGCTACTATAAGCTACAAAGCACTATTAGAGAC
Organism: Pinus taeda; assembly: GCA_000404065.3. Taxonomy (NCBI): domain Eukaryota; kingdom Viridiplantae; phylum Streptophyta; class Pinopsida; order Pinales; family Pinaceae; genus Pinus; species Pinus taeda. The sequence continues at coordinate 8,264 of APFE030552400.1, read as the reverse complement.
TGAGCAACAAATCACTATGAGAGACTAAGCAGCAAAGCACTATGAGAGACTAAGCAGCAAAGCACTACGAGAGACTAAGTAGCAAAGCACTATGAGAGACTAAGCAACAAAGCACTATGATAGACTAAGCTGCAAAGCACTACGAGAGACTAAGTTGCAAAATAATACGAGAGACTAAGTTGCAAACCAATATGAGATAAGCTACAAAGCACTACTAGAGACTAAGTTGCATAGCACTGCTACTATGAGCTACAAAGCACTATGAGAGACTGAGCAACAGAGCACTATGAGAGTCTAAGCAGCCAAGCACTATGAGAGACTAAGCAACAAAGCACTATCAGAGACTAAGCAGTAAAGCAATATGAAAGACTAAGCTACAAAGTAACATGAGAGACTAAGCTGCAAAGCACTATGAGAGACTAAGCATTAAAGTTACTATGAGTAGTAAAGCACTGCGAGAGACTGAGCAGCAAAGCACTATAAGAGACTAAGCAACCAATCACTATGAGAGACTAAGCAGCCAAGCAGTGTGAGAGACTAAGTAACAAAGCACTACGAGAGACTAACCTGCAAAGCAATACGAGAGACTAAGCTGCAAAGCACTATGAGAGACTAAGTTGCAAAGCACTAAGAGAGACTAAGCATTAAAGCTACTATGAGTTGCAAAGCACTATGAGAGACTGAGCAACCAAGCACTATGAGAGACTAAGCAACCAAACACTATGAGAGACTAAGCAACAAAGCACTATGAGAGACTAAGCAGCAAAGCACTACGGAGACTAAACAGCAAAGCACTATGAGAGACTAAGCTACAAATCAACACGAGAGACTAAGTTGCAAAGCACTATGAGAGACTAAGTTGCAAAGCACTACGAGAGACTAAGCATTAAAGATACTATGAGCTGCAAAGCACTATGAGAGACTGAGTAACCAAGCACTATGAGAGACTAAGCAACCAAGCACTATGAGAGACTAATCAACAAAGCACTATGAGAGACTAAGTAGCAAAGCACTACGAGAGACTAAGCAGCAAAGCACTACGAGAGACTAAGCTACAAAGAAATACGAGAGACCAAGTTGCAAAGCACTACGAGAGACTAAGCATTAAAGCTACTATGAGCTACAAAGCACTATGAGAGACTGAGTGACAAAGCACTATGAGAGACTAAGTAGCAAAGTACTATGAGAGACTAAGCAACAAAGCACTACAAGAGACTAAACTGTAAAGCACTATGAGACACTAAGTTGCAAAGTACTACGCGAGACTAAGCATTAAAGCTACTATGAGTTGCAAAGCACTATGAGAGACTAAGCAACAAAGCACTATGAGAGACTAAGCAACCAAGCATTATGACAGACTAAGAAGCAAAGCACTATGATCGTCTAAGAAGCAAAGCACTATTGGAGACTAAGCAACAAACTAGTAGGAGAGTCTAAGCTGCAAAGCAATACAAAATACTAAGCGACAAAGCAATATGAGAGAATGAGCTGCAAACCAATACGAGAGACAAAGTTGCAAAGCACTACAAGAGACAAAGCAGCAGAGCAATGGGACAGACTAAGTTGCAAATCACTACGAGAGACTAAGCTGCAAAGCAACACGAGAGACTAAGCTGCAAAGCACTACGAGAGACTAAGTTGCAGAGCACTACGAGAGACTAAGAATTAAAGTTATTATGAGCTGCAAAGCACTACGAGAGACTAAGTTGCAGAGCACTACGAGAGACTAAGCATTAAAGTTATTATGAGCTGCAAAGAACTATGAGAGATTGAGCAACAAAACAATATGAGAGACTAAGAAGCAATGCACTATGAGAGACTAAGCTGCAAAGTAATATGAGATACTAAGCTACAAAGCAATACGAGAGACTAAGCTGCAAAGCGCTACGAGAGACTAAGATGCAAAGAACTACAAGAGACTAAGCATTAAAGCTACTATGAGCTGCAAAGCACTATGAGAGTCTGAGCAACTAAGCACTATGAGAGACCAGGCAGCAAATCACTATGAGAGACTAAGCAACAAAACACTATGAGAGGCTAAGGAGCAAAGTGCTATGAGAGAGTAAGTAGCAAAGCAATACGAGCAAGTAAGCTGCAAAGAAATACGAGCAACTAAGATGCAAAGCAATATGAGAGACTAAGTTGCAAAGCAGTATGAGAGACTAAGTTGCAAAGCAATACGAGAGTCTAAGTTGCAAAGCACTACGAGAGACTAAGCAACAAAGGACTACAAGAGACTAAGTTTCAAAGCAATACGGGAGACTAGGCTGCAAAGCACTACGAGAGACTAAGCTGCAAATCACTACGAGAGACTAAGTTGCAAATCACTATGAGAGACTAAGCATTAAAGCTACTATGAGCTGCAAAGCACTATGAGAGATTGAGAAACTAAGCACTATGAAAGACTAAGCACCAAAGCACTATGAGAGACTAAGCACTAGAGCACTACGAGAGACTAAGCTGCAAAGCAATACGAGAGACTAAGTGGAGAAGCAATACGAGAGACTAAGTGGAGAAGCAATACGAGATACTAAGTTTCAAAGCACTACGAGAGACTAAGAATTAAAGCTACTATGAGCTGCAAAGCACTATGAGAGACTAAGCAACAAATGCTTAGTCTCTCATAGTTCATGGCACATTCTATATATTGTATGCAAACCATTTGCAAAGGGTTGGTTGGCTTGTAACTTCTGGGAGACTGTGGGAAAGAAACTTTGTTTCTGCATTGTATATTTTTTACAGAGGATTAATGAAAAGCAGTGGCTCTATTTCATGAGATTCATGTGGTTGTGAGTGTAGCAAATGTGTCTCTTATGTTTCATATGTATCTTGTTATGTTTCATATTTCATTTCATATTCATTTCCAGTGAAATTTTCTGAGTAATTTAAGGTAGAATTCAATTTTATTACTCTGCCTGTGGGAAAATTTCATGTTCAGTGTTCATTCTTTTGTTGAAAAGGATTCATGTTGTCCATTCCCTTTTCACCCTCTTAATCAATATCTCCATTCCGCACTATCTTAAACTAAATTTCTAGGCTTTATGCCTATCTTTCCTCACGAAGTAATCGATGCCTTTGTATTAAGTTCTCTATTATTGAGGTTCATTGGTCCCATACCATCCCAGAAACACAGTAATTCATAAAAATGATTTCTTGTATTCATCTTCACTTACTAGCCTAAGAGAAATAGTTCACTGTAAGTGATCTTAGGCCTTTTCGTTTATCTATTCACTGAGTGTGACTCGGAGAGAGCCCTCTCCTATTCTAGTAGGGCTAGCTACTAGAATGAGCGTGGTTTCTGGTTACCCTGAATTTTACCTTCCTTTAGCCTAAGGCGGATTTAGGTGCTAACATAGTGGCGACTCTGCTAGGGACAAATCAATCCCCTTGCTTCTTAATAATTCTAAGCTTCCAGATGATAAGTTTAGGACTTGATAGGCTGAGTAAAATTGGTTGTGTCCTTTGATTTTTCTCAATAGCACGCTAGCTTCTACAAGATACACCAGAGCTAATCCAGATCCCGACCCTCCGCACATCTACAAAAATCCCAATTTGATTTCAAGAATTCATCGTCAAGAAAGCTCTATATCACCTATGCTCAAATCCCATTCATGCCTGAACATTTTTGAGTATATTGAAGAGCTAGAGTTTGATGAGCAGTTTGAATTATCGTTGTTCAAAACCAAGTCCGAAAGAGTGGTTGACTCTACTATCCACAATCCATAGTTTCTTGTAGACTTGGAGATGGAAAGGGCTAACTGGTCTATTGATAACTACATAGTAGCTCAGCTTCAAACTCCAATTGCTAGCCCCTTAAAAATTGTGCACACTCCACCAACACCTCCGAGGACAAATCCACCAAGAGTGATGGCTGCCCGTTTTGCACCTCTCGTTTTGCCTCAAGTTTTAGATGAGATGCCCACTGATTACCAAAGCAAAATCCCATTTTTTGATGGCACTCCTAATGGCATTACTGCTCAGCAACATGTGGACAGAATGGCAGATTTCTATGAACTGCATGAGATCGATGCGAAGAATGTGGCAATGAGACTTTTTGTACAGACATTTGCAGGTGAAGTGAGGAAATGGTTTAGAGGTTTGTCGGCTGCTCATATCGCTACCTTGGCTGACTTGCAAAGACAATTTTTTAACCGTTGGGAAGTGAAAAAGAATCCTCTTCAAATTCTGGCTGAATATGAGCAAACCAAAAGAAACACTGGTGAGTTGGTCCAAGATTATCACACTAGATCCAATGCAGTTTATAATGAAATTCCAGATAATCTAAGGCCACCTATGGGACTAGCCATGTTGAAGTTCCCAGATGGTTTTAATGCTGACATGGCTTATCAATTGAGAGAAAGAGAACCGGCCACAATGGAAGACATGCAGAAGATAGCGGTCAGCGTTGAAGAAAATCTACTGACCAAGAGAGCTAGAGAAAAAGCAGAGAAGAAGGTCACTGCAAAGGAAGAATCTTCCTCGGTAGATCAGCTACTTCGGAAGGTAGAGCAGATGCTAGAAAGAGTGAAACTTGACAAACCGGAGCCACAAGTTAGAAATCCTAACTTCCGTGGTCAGCAACAACCACAGTATAGAATAAGACAAAGAGATCAGCGAGCTCAAGAGCCGATTGCACAACAACCAGTACAAACACCTTTGCAACAAAATTTTGTGCATGGACCGGAATCAGATGAAGACGGGAATGTAATAGGCGAAGAAAATCATCTCTTTACTCCTGATGATTTTCCTACTTATCTCACTGAAGAGGAGGAGTATGTAGAGAATTCAGCTACACACAAAGATGTAGATATCATTCTATCAAGCGACACCGTCTTGGAGGAGAAATCAGATGAATACCAAATCGGTTACATGAATGCTTTTTCCACCCAACAACAGGGATATTCACTTAGAAACAAAGATGTGTCGGTTAGACCCATTCAGAAAAAGAAGGATGTTGAAGTGTCAAAGAATGATTCAGCAGTTACACAAAGGAAAGGAAAGGAGGCGGTTGATCCGGAGAGCAGCAAATCAACATCAGCAGAACCATCAGATCATCACGTTGCATTGAAAGAAAAGGAGAGGAAAGAAGTCTAGTCAAAGAGGTAGAAAAGATTCCCACTTTCAATTTAGAGAATGAGATTTCTAAACTAAAGATATCCATCCCCTTGACTGAAATATTGAAGAACAGCAGTTATAAAGGACAAGTGTTACACAGTAATTTGTCACCATCCCTGTTACCCCTTCCCCCACACATTGGAGGACTTATTCTGGGACCTGTGAGAAGTGACATAACCTGAAAACACTTGCATTGTATCCCCTTGAGTATGTACTTCATATGCCCTGAAGACACCTTCTGCAAAATACCCATAAAAATAGCCCTTTTTCCATTGGCACAGTTTCACTGTGCATCACTCGTGCCAATGGGGGAAATCCTCCAAAGAGGGCGCGTCAGCTGGCACTCTGTCTCAGAGTCCCACTCGCGCCAACCCAGTTGGGTAAAGTTTTTAACAAACAAACTTATGAAGGTTCTTCCTATCCCATTCATGAACTGATTCCATCTTGAGTTGGTTCAATTTGGCTTCAAATCTCCATAGAAGGGAAGTTGTTTTCCACCTCTCATGGAAGCTTCTTAGTGATAAAGCCAATCCCATGAATATTGTGGATGATCCTAACTCCTTCTCCTCTATCTATAAAAGCTTGTTCTTTTGCCTTTGACAAGCTAGTTCTAGTTCTAGTCTCCAAGTTCCAAATTCTAAGTCTCAAAGTCTGAAAATTGCTAAGTTCATGCTACAAGAAGCCTTCTTCATTCCCATGAGGCTAAATCTTAAGTGAGGAGATTCTTGTCCAAGTAACCAAGGAGAGAGAGGCTTGTTCCCCATTCCCAACAAACTTTGCAAGACATATGTTGCTGATCACCCAGCGAAAGGAGGATTTGACGTCAGAACTATGGTTGTATTCTTCTTTGTTTATCAATAATAATATACTACTATCATTATGGTTCCACTCTTATTGTCTTTGTAATAATGATTGAGTTATATCCTTTCTGACTGATATATAGTTGCATCTATTGGATTTTATGCTTGTGTTTGTGTCATTCTTTGCATGTGCAAGTGTCCGTTCATGAGGATCATGGGGATTGTGACCAGCTGGAGCAAAGGAACGGGAGCGATGACTCTTCTACAAGTACTAGCATTGGAATCCAGGTAGGCTCTCATCATCGGTCTTTAATTTTCAATTAGGAACCTGCATGTTAGCGTTGTTCGATTGTTGCTAGACCCCATTTGGGCTAGTAGGGATTGCCTCTGTCTGTAGAGGGGATTTACCTCTGTTAACACCCAGGTTGTCCTCTTTGACTCCTAAGAGGATACGGCCGGGGTAACCACTAACCAACTTTGGGCTGCAGCTTCTAGCCCAGCTGCAGTCAGAGAGGGCTCTCTCTATGTGGTATGGTCACTGCTTGCAGTGAAGGTTTTAGGCTAGGTAGGTTATGTGTTTTTGGTTATTGGAATGTCTGGTTGGGGAGGATGCTTTTGATATCTCTTAGGCTCTGTGTTCAGGAAAACTAGTCCATTGGGCAATGGGGTCTTTGAGTGCTGTTCCCCTTGATATCTTGACTGAAATGCAAATGTGTTTGCAGGGCCTATAGGTATACTGTAAAACAACGTGTAGAGACTGAGTGTGAAACAATGAACAACTAATCAAAGAGCATTCAAGGATTCTTTGCTTGAGCTGACTGGTGTGAAAGAAACGAGGTGATATAGTATTAAAGGTGGCACTTAAGAATCAGTCTTTAAATACTATAGCTGAAGAAAACATAAAGAATGACTAAGATTGAGCTCAGGGTATTTCAGATATTAAATCCTGCAACTATTCTTCTTCTTAGCCATTTAGTTTGAGCACATGAATAACAGTGAAAAAGCACAACGGAAAAGTGATAAACATACATGTAACAGAGGGCAATAGAAAACTTATTATTCCACAGGATACACCGGAATCCTGTAAACGCAAACCATACACCATCAAGCCATCATGAAAGACAATACTTGGAGAAATCCCATCACCATTTGTATTAGCAGTCTGAACATTTACACCATGAGAGTATCAGAAGAGATAATGAGGTTCTTCTTACATCCAGCGTCCAACCCCTCTAAACAAACGCGAGGGGGAATATATAGAAGTTCCCTATACAAAAATCCCTCAGGAATTAGGTCATTTGAGAGGAAAAAACCCTTACAATGCTACAGAGAAAGTAGGTGAAAATTTATTACAAGTGTACAAGTTTCTTTAAAGCAATTAACTCCTGACAAGATAATTTGTTGACCTTCGGACACTACGGGGTTAACTTGTGCAGTTTTTCATTAAATTTGGTGTTGAAGTACTCTGTCATTTCTGATTTTCTGTATCTTTCTTGCTCCTGTTGCCTGTACCTGTTGATGTTGATGCTGATGCTGATGCTGTGTACCTGTGCTGAGTGGGCTCAGCGTCTTCATGCCTGTTGTGCTGCCTTCAGCCACCTGTAGGCTCAAAAGGAGATTATGCTCCAATAGTTTTCTTCTTTAGCTTTGATTCAAAATTAGCCTTACCAGTTCCTGCCACGTTTCTGGATGGGGAAGCTGGTGCTTCAAAATTGCCTCAATGGTCTCATCAGCCTCTGTGTACTTGTAAAAATCTGGAGGCTTGTCAAACAGATGTGCCACCTTATTTTTAATGAAAAAAAGATTATCTATTTTATCGAAAAGGCCTCGTCCTGTTAATGGGCCTGCTGTAGATGATCCTGGAGCCTCAGCAATCTGCAAGGCTGAAACAGCACTTAATCTTTTAACATACTTCTCATAAGAGAGAAGCCTTCCTGCCTCTTCCAAACTGGGGAGCCCTTTGTCCTGTAGGGCTGTAAACCTGTTCTGGAACTTGGTTATGTCTGCCTGCATGTCATGCACCCTCCTGTCCAAAGTCTGAATCAAATTTCTCATTGTTGTGGTCCTCTTTATCATGGAGATAGTTTCAGTCCTGTTTTCGATTCCCATTTGGAACAACTGAGAACTATTCCTATGATTCAAAATTTCTATCATCTTAGGGGCAATATCTGCCATATTGCCCAGCTCATTTCTTGCTCTGTAAAGCTCCTTCTTTGCCTTGCCTATGAGCCCTATCTGCTCATAAATGGCCACAATGAACTCCCACTGATCAGTGACCTCTTGCCCGATGGCAGTCCATATCAACTGTTTTGTTTCTGCAATCACTTCCCCAAAATTGAGCTTTTTCTC
>APFE030552373.1:0-19796 GCA_000404065.3 Pinus taeda | reverse complement strand
TTCTATTTAAAGCGCATGGAGGGCCATTTGTAGGTTAACCGTGCATGAGAGAAGCTTATGTAAATTTTCATTCTTTTATTAATAAATTGTGTGTAGTAGCCACGTTGGCGCAATCTGTGGACTGTTTCCCTCTCTGAGGGTTTTAACCACGTCAAAATACTGGTGTATTGATCTGTGATCTGTTTGTGAGCGGTGTCCTTTTGGTGTTCTGTCTGAGGAACTTACCGTGTAAATTTCTACACTATGGGTGTTTTATTCTTAGGCAGCTCAACTAAATCGCAAGTATCATTTTTAAGAATTGATTCCATTTCTTCATTCATTGCAGCCCTCCACTCCGTGAATTGACTGGCTTCTTTGTAATTAGCAGGTTCTACAATGTTTAAAATATTTGACATGAAAGCGTAGTCTCTGAATTTAGCAGGTAATCGAGTCTTCCTACCTGACCTCCTTGGTAGGGGACTTATCTCAACTCTCTCTATTTCAACGCTTGCATCATCATTGATTACATTATCTGTTACTTCTTCTTCTTGTTTCTGCTCCTGCTCTTCATCTTCCTCACTGTTTTCTTCTATAAGCAATGGAATGTGGCAATCACTGTTAGAAACCTCCTTTCTTTCTTCAACCTGTTCATGAAATATGACATCTCTGCTTGCAAAAACCTTGTGAGTCACAGGATTATATAACTTTTATGCCTTGAACTCAGTGCCATATCCAACAAATATACATTTCAGGGCTTTGGGGTCTAACTTCTTCCTATCTGCCTTAGGTATATGAGCATAAGATTTTGACCCAAATATTCTTAAATGACTAACTGCTGGTTTGAATCCAAAAAATGCTTCAAAAGGGGTTTTGAAGCCTAAACATCTGGTAGGACTCCTATTCTTTAAATATACAGCAGTGTTAATAGCTTCTGCCCAAAGACCATTTGATAGACCCTTACCTTGTAGCATGCTCCTTGCACACTCCATAAGAGTTTTTTTCTTCCGTTCTGCCACCATTGCTTGTTGTGGCATACGCTTTGCATCTAATCTGTACAAGCTCCCCACAAGCACTCTTTTTGCAACTGTTTCCATCTGGATATCCTTAATGACACAGTTATTCTTAAAGAATTGGACTTGCATATCCTCATCAGTAATCACTGAGACAGAGACCAAATTTTTCTTAATTCCTGAAACATACAATACATTTTTAAGATGTCTAATGTCACCAATTGGTAACTTTACAGGAATGTCACCATGTTCTTTGATCTCATATCCACTATCATCTCCTAAATAAATTTTCGCCCCTCATGAAGTTTCTTCAAGAAATTCAAACGAGTCCTTCTTACCAGTCATATGTGAGGATGCGCCAAAGTCGACATACCATATGTTGTCCTCATCTCCCTTTGAAGCTGAAAGTGCACAATCGATTGTAAATAGTCGAAGTTCATGGCTTTGGTCCTCTTCTTCCCCAACAAAGTAACCCTTATGTTTTCTCTTTTTGTTCCTTCCTTCATATGCTTGCCTATTATAACACTCTCTAATCTGATGACCAGGCTTTCCATAGTAAAAACATTTCTTGATGGGAAAATCATTAGCAGACATACCTTTAAACGGTCTCTTCTGAAATGTGTTGGCCCCTTTCTGCTGATGCTGCTGCGATTGCTGGTGTTGGTGCTGCTTCCCTCTGTACTGTCTCCTTTTTGCCATCAGAGCAACGTCATTGCTCTGAGTTTTCAAATTTTTTCGTCGCTCTTCTTCCTGTAGGAGGATCCCAATCAACTCTTCAAATGAAGGGACTTTCTCCCTTGCTGACAGCCCTGTGATGGATGTATGGTATTCATCAATCATTCTGTTCAATGTGAGTGTGACCAGATCTGAATCGGAAAACTTCTCTCCGATTTCTCCCAATATATCACTCAGATCCTTGACTCTGGCAATGAATCCAGCAACGGACTCATTTTCCTCCATCTTCAATTGAAACAACTTGGCTTTAAGTGACAAGACACGGTTTTTATTCTGCGTCTCATACGGGTTTTTGATTGTCGTCCAAATTTCAGCGACCGATTTACAGTCTCTAATATGAGGGATAACATTGTCCTTGACGGACATTTTCAATATGACCTTTTATTTTGTCTCCCTTTTATCCCAATCTTATTCTTGTGTCACTATTCCAGCTCTCGGCTCATTTCCTATGATGATCGCCCACGCATTTGCACTTTCAAGCAAAGTTTGTATCTTAAATTTCCAGTTGTTGAAATTTGATCCATCGACTTTGCTAGACTCGTGGAGATATGATTCTAAACTGTTATTCATATTGACTTATACCAGATCCAAACCTCTGAAAAAAAAAAGACTTATACCTTCAATGTGCCACCACTGGGCAAGTCCGATTTGCTGCCACCAAACAGATCCGGAACTTGACTGCGCCACCACCAGGCAATACGCCTCCACTGGGCAAGTCCGATCTGCTGCCACCGAACAGATCTGGAACTTCACTGCACCACCACCGGGCAATACGCCTCCACCGGGCAAGTCTGATCTGTTGCCACCGAACAAATCTCGAACTTCACTGTGCCACCACTGGGCAATACGCCTCAGGCAAGTCCGATCTGCTGCCTTCGAACAGATTTAGAACTCCAATGTGCCATCACCGGGCAATACGCCTCCACCGGGCAAGTCCGATCTGCTGCCACCGAATAGATCAGGAACTTCAACATGACACCACCGGGCTACTCCGATCTCCTTCCACCGAACAGATCCACAAATTCAAAGTGCCACCACCAGGAAACTGTGATTTGCAAGGAAAAATTGCAGATTTTCAAAGAGAAAGAGGTTGCCTCCTTGGCGCTTTTCAACAACTACGGATCCGCGCCACAAGCACATAAACAAAATATTTGAAGTATCGGGAAAATTGGCACGATTAACAGCTACGGATCCACGCCAATGCAGTTTCTCTTTTGCTGGCACGCTTATCAGTCTCAAGCCCGCGCCAATGGGTGTGGCTATTCATAAAAAACCCGCGCCAATGTGATTTTTCTTCAAAAAAAAAATGGCGCGCACCAAATCCGTGCCAACCCTTTCTTGCGCTCAGAGATGATCAGTCATGTGAGACCCATCTTTAGGTGTTAGTGCACTCCACCTGATACTCCACTACCACTACAGTTATCTAATCAATGATGCATCCTAAAAAAAATAAGGTTGTCCCTACTCTGATACCAAGATAAAATATGAACATAAGTGAAAAAAAGGAGATGTAGCTCACAGGTGTGGCTAGCACCTGGAGACTACACTCACAAAACATAGAGATCACTCTAGTACACTCTATTACCAGCAATGAAGGATTACATCATTTAAGTACAACTCCAAAAATCAGGACGTTGCAACCAAAGTCATAAATTCTACGAACAAATCCTAAACTAAGGAGATACATTACAACTATGTAACCATTTCTCCATTAATACAAAAATAATATTTAATTATTTTCAACTAAATACACGCGATGGAGTGAACAACCATAAGAACCATATAGTAAGATCTAGAGACATGCCATAGATATAAGAGAGATAAATCTTGTGCATACTTTTGCATATAGGTGCATATAGGTTATAATGTCATGTTACAAGTTTTCTATGGATACTAGTTGTATTCAAGTAAGCAATAACATTGAGCTTCTACATAAAGGAGTTGATAGTAGGAAAAGAAAAAAAGCAGAGTAGAAGCCATAACTAAAACATACAAATAGTGCCTATATCATTTCAAGAGTGCTCATGTAGCATCATCTTATAGGCCTAGCCTTCTATAAAGGTCTATTATAAAAATAATTATAATATAATTATTAATATTTTATTTACTTAGAATGAAGTTTTAACTGTTACTATTATTGCTTACATTAATAAGTTTGTTTTTGATTTGTTGGAGGTGAGATTTTCTACCTTCTTTTGGAAGTTTAAAATTAATTACATCTTACTTCAAGCTATTTTGAGTTTGAATATAGCCTTAGTGTGAAATTTCATTGTCTTGTATATGATAGATATGTTCTAAGGTAATTGTCTAGTTTAACATTTTGATTTAGTCTAATTATATAGCAATAACAATATTAATAAAATAATAAAAATAATAAATAAAGTGGGACATCCAAGGTTTAAATATAGTATTTCCAATAGAGTTTAAGGAAAGGACACCTTGTAGGTTGTACACAAGAGATGTTTACTTGTTATTAAGTCACTTTAAGAGATACAATAATAATAATAATTATTATCAATAAAACATTTTGACTTTTTCTAATTACATAAAAGTAAAAAAAATTAAATTAATAATTTATTTATAATTAAAATTAATAACTAAAAGAACTTACATCAACAATAACATATTAATGTTAGATACCTAAAAAAGATCCAATATGTTAAAGTGCAAATATCTTTTAAAATGGAAAGAGATTTGATCTATATCTTACCCTTAATACATATAAAATTAATATTCATCCAAGCTCATTAATAATAAAACTCATTTATATTTAAATATATTTATTAATTTCTTGACTTTAATTAGAGGGTTTTAGTTTGAATGGGTTTTTTTGTAAACCGTTCTTTTAGTGGAAAGTTTTAGCATATGTTAATTAAAAAATTATTATTATTTGTGTACAAAAATATGGGTAATTTAAAAATGGCTTGCGCAAAATAATTAAACGAACATAAAGGGGATAAAAATGGGTAAAACACGACATAAAGTGCAGTATGCATCATATTTCTTTTGGCACGGTGTGGGCGTTGCAGAAATTTGATGCTATTTAGGGTTTCTGGCGGTTTGCAGAGATTTGAAGGGTTTCGGGTTGTTCGGTCAAGCGAAACGGGAAAAAATGGACTGGGTGGAAGGAATGAGAATCGAGTTCCGAAGCGATGAGAAGGGATTCGAGGGAGCCTGGTTTGAGGGAACTGTCACAACTCCTGGCAGGCGCGGCGATCCTTGCCGTATACAGTTGGACAAATTTGTAAATGATAACGGCGAACCACTGGTAGAGGAGGTGCAGCCTGATAAAATGCGACCTGTTCCGCCTCAAAGCCAGTTGGCTGTTCCCTTACAACAAGGATTATTCGTAGAAGCGTACGACAAAGACTGCTGGTGGCGTGGATTCGTCGTGAGGAGTTGTGGATTCTTCTGGGGGGAAGAGTTTTGGTTGGTTTACTTTCCCGACACCAAAACTCGCTGCGCATATCGCCTTTCAGCCTTACGTCCCGCTCACGACTGGAAAGACGGAACCTGGCACTTGGTTTGATTCCTTGATCTGTTTTATTTCCAAACGATTTTAGGTGGAATTGTTATGATTATTTTCAAACCACCTATTAGGTATTACGTAAATAAAAAACTGCAGAATTCTTAATGTTCCCATGGCTATGTCTGGGAACGAACATATCGTTGCTTTGGAAGAGAAGTGATCCGGTCGGATCACCTCTACCTGTGTTCAGCTTAATTCTAGACGCTTTATCATTAGACTTTTAGCTATGAAGTATAATTAAATAGCTTTTCATAAATTGTAGATCTATTTATTTTTCCTAACAAAATTTATATCTGTCCTGGTATTTTTTTTTTTTTTTTAATTGGCAACTGCATTTTGTTATCTATGTTGATTCTATTTTTCTCAATATAGAATAAATATAAATTATTTTGGAAATTTGTGTGGGAAAGAAATGTGATTAAGAAAGAACTTTTTTTTCACCCGTTAATAATATTTAAATAACACTGGGAGTTTGTATCAAATTGGAAGGTCATTGAGAAAGTGTTTGAAATATTTTCTTTCAAAAAATGATCTTCAAGTTAAGTTGTGGGTTTAGAAGAAACAAAAGATTTGAGTCAGATTAGTGTTGATGACTTGCATGGCTCTCTAATCAAGCATGGGTATAGGCTGAATAGGTTAGATAGTATTTTGGAAAATGCATTTTCATCCAAGGATCCTATAGTTGTGGTAGAGACATGCATAAGTTCAGTCTAAAAATGAGAGTTTCACAAGACTAGTCCTTCAAATATTGCTAGAAGAGTTCAAACTCATACTTTTAACCACTCATGCTTTCACATATTTGATAAATAAGGTTCTGCAATATTGCAAATTCAATTTAAATATATTCTTGTTTAAATATTGGAAAACTATCTTTTCTTATGGATCTAATTATTAAGTTAAACAATGAATTCAAATAGATATACATGTCATTATTGTTAACTATTGAGCAAATTGATGACAAGTTTGTCTTTGTTTTAACCACAGTTATATAAGTTAATACAATTGTTTTGCTGAATTTGAGTTAACTTTACTTGAATTTAGATATGTCTGCAAGTAACTATTATCAAATAGCGAAGTGTACATATTTGTCTTCTCTCTTGATTATCATGAGGCCTCTATTATTTTTTGTTGCTTGCATTTTAAACTAGATTGACAACATTTTAAGAAGTCTCATTTTGCAATAGCAAGCTCATTGATGGCTAGCCCTTGTGTCAACTGAAGAATTTCTTTCTTGCAATTGCACTAGTTCAATTGCCTCTTGTAAATTAGAAACATCACAAGTTAGCAAGGAGAGTGAGAGGGTGGGTTAATTGGACCTTCTTTCTCGAATCTGCATGGGAAATATACTTATCACCTCAACCACATTCCATATAAGCATCAGCACTAGCAAGCCATGGTCATCCCAGGATCAAGGTATGTCCTCCCACAGGGTTCTTTGGCTAAAGCACAATGAAATCCGAGGGATATTCACAAGAATCTATGGAAACAACCACATCATCCAACAAGGCTTACAGCTCCATTTTGTTTTAGATTTATCTGCAAGTTCAAGCACAGTGGTAGTAGTATAACAAGGGATCAGAATGTATAGGGATAGGCTGAATGGTGTCATCTTTTTTAGAATGGTCAATAGTTTCCTCCTCTACTTTCTCATTGATAATCACCATAGGCTGCTTTTGACTTTATGAGGTTACTACCTTCCCTCATCTCAATTGGAGATTATTGACTCCAACTGGCATAGTTTGATATATGGATGAAGAAAGAGGGTTCATAGAATGGATCATTTGTAAGGCTTTATTATTGGGGTTGGGTAAAGGTCTACTAGGGAGCTGAGAAGGTCGAAATGGTGGAGGTAAAGGTAATGGTGGCATAGGTTGACTGAGCCTAGGTAATTATGGTTGAGGCATTGGGTAAGGTGCATATGTAGGAGGGTATGATTGCATAGGTGCAGGACAGGAATGATGTGAATGGTTTGGCCCTCTAGGACCTTGTTTCTAAGATTGGCAGGGTTGTACATACCAATATTGATTCTCATAATGCCAATGTTGACACTGACGTGTATTAGGATAGGAATATGAGTGTGCATTATAACCAAAAAAAAGTGGTGGAGGTTAGGAACCATACTTGCACATACCTGAGGACAATTTTTCCATGCTCCCATAGAATGTAGTGATTCAGTGTCAGGTTGTCTCCCTTCAAGTACAACTTTCAGCCCATGTATGGAGGGACATTTTTCTGTAGCATGGTTATCTACACAAATTGCAAATTTATTAGTTTCTTTAATATCAAGAGGACATTCTCTTAAAGGATGCTTTCTTCTACATTTAGGATAGTAAATAGACAATATCTCTTTCTCTTTTACAACTTTTTGTTGAAACTTCAAAGAGTGTATTCCTTTACTAACATTATTCATTATTTCAATTTTCATATTGTCCATTTTGTTTTCTAATCCAACAATCATAGCATCAGTAGATTTGGTTTTCATATTTATATTATGAATTCCTTTTCTGAATCAACATTGGTTTCTTGAAATTGAGCAATATCCCCTTGTCCTAATAGATTTAAATTATTTCTAGCATCATGAGTAAGCACACTTAATAACAAGGTTCTAATGGTATTTGGATCAAATTTGTGCTTTGGCCTTTGAAGGATATATAGGAACCTCTCCAAGTAGTCCTCTAGATTCTCATCATATTTTTGCACAATAGTAAAGATTTCATCTTGAATATCTCTAGGTTTATAATATTCCTTATAGGTTTATAATATTCCATATATTTTGACAAAAACACTCTCTTCATTTGCTCTGAAGAAGATATAGTGTTTCCTCCTATTCCCGTGAACCAGAGTGCTACTTCATTAAGAGTTGCAGGAAATAAATTTAACTTCTGGGCATCAAATGAATAATCATAACTAGTAAACAAAATATCAAAGTCAAATAAGAAAGTGTCAGAGTCTTCATGTATGAGGAAGAGGTGATGGTGAAATATTTTTCATTTGTACAGGAAGAGGTGATGGTGAAATATTTTTCATATGTACTTGTGTTTCACTATGGACAATCTCGAATCCAAAAGTGGATTGTTCCTCATTTACCTGATTTTCACCACTTACTTCTGCATGGTCTTCCATATGTTCCATCATTGTTCTTCCACATGAACCGCTCCAAGAGGCTGAAAAGGCTAACTATTGATTACAGCAGTCCCCTTCTTCACCTTTATAGGCTATGTGACACTTGGACCACTGCTACTAGAGCCTAGGCTGACTATTAGTATGTGATGAGCCTGATTTTGTTTGAGTTTGTTTGGACTTTCTGCCTAAAGAAGAAGGACCAATATAAGTTTTGGTTTCAGATTTGTCAGTACAATATAAGTTTCAATATAAGTTTTGGTTTCATATTTGTCAGTATTTCTTTGGCCCCCGGTGGGCTTAGAACCCCTATCTCTTTTAGGCATTCATTTCAAAAATGTCAAAATGAAATTCAAATAAAAACTGCAATTTTCAGAAAAAACAAATGAGCACCCATAAATTCCTTGAAGATTGCGTAGTTCTGATAGTGTATGAGAGCATTGTTCCACTTGGTGAGGTGAGAATCATCAACTAGAAACAACGCAAAGAAATAGGAGGTTAGGGGGCAGAGAGGAAGGCTTGTGAGAAACCAAGTTTTCCTATGAACATTTGTGAGGATTGTACTGAGATTTGGCTTTACTATGTATTTCCACCTTGTATGATAATACAAATACTGGGGTTTCTACGTAACCCTTTCCCAGAATCTTCAAATTGATAGTAGAAGTAGGTTATAGTATTCTTCTTTGGTTTATATTGCATTATGGAGATAAACTACATGTATCAGATCTACATAGTTGGATTTGTAGATAGAATTTCTTCATGGAATCAGAGTTGGAGCTGCAGAATTTCTACATGGTATCAAAGCCAAGTTTGTCAGAGTTGTGAAGAGTATATAGAGAAGAGAATTTGAATTTGGGGTCGCAGGTGAAAACCAAATTCATATCATACTTCAGGTTGGCCAATGGAGTTCTATGTCTTGAGACTAGAGTATGACTTGGAAGGTAGCTTGAATTACATAGAATGGAAAGATAGAATGGAGGTTAGACAATGGCTTGAAGAATTTCATTGATAAAGAAATCAGAAAGCAAACTTCAACTCATGCACAAGAGTTGGTTGAGTGGAGGAAGTGTGTTGGGAAGGCGAGATGGATCATCCTTGGGGAAGTTCGAGACCATATTGTCTCAAGACCATGTTAAGGTTAATCCATTTTCAATGTGGAAGACATTAAAGGACCTCTACTAGAATAGTAGCGACTAGAGGAAGTTGGCGCTCAAGGATCAGCTTCGAACAGTTGAGATGGAGAAGGGAAATACCATTTCCACATATCTCAACAAGCTCAACACCTACAAAGATGAGTTTGGCATTGTGGGAATAACTACTGTTGATGATGATATGGTAAGCCTCTCTCTCCTTGGCCTTCCAAAGAGTTTGAATAGCTACGAGGACTCTGTGAATGAAGGGAGAAACTACTAGATTGGGAACAACTGTGGTCAGATCTCATTCAAGAGGAGATCATGAGGAGCGCACTAGATGGTTATTCATCCAAGAATGATGATGAATAAAATATGGCCTTAGCAAGTAAGGCAAGGAAAGGGAAGGTGAAGGCTTCCCATTCCAAATCGAATTCTTCTCATGGAGGGAAGAAGGGTGACAAGTCTAAATTAATATGCTTTAATTGTCATCAGATGGGACATTATACGACTAATTTCCCATTGAAGAAGTCCAAGAAGGGATCCTGAGGAGGATCAAGAGGTAAGGCATTACCCTCTCACTTGGAAATGGACTTTACCCTCATTGCATGCATGGTGTCATCGATGATGGGTTGTGTTTGGTATATTGACAGTGGAGCCTCATTCCACATGACCGGTGATAAAAGTTTATTTAGTACCTTGGAGGAGAAAGACCTAAATATGAGCATAGATATGGGTGAGACCGGTGATAAAAGTTTATTTAGTACCTTGGAGGAGAAAGACCTCAATATGAGCATAGATATGGGTGAGGATGGAAGGTATAGTGTTTCAAGAGTGGGCATGGTTGCTTTTTAGAGGGAGTATGGAGCTCCTCTCACCTTGACAGATGTGAAGTATGTGCCTGGACTGAAGAAGAACTTGGTATTGATTGCGATGTTGGAGGACAAAGGCTATGATGTTGTCTTTATTAAAGGAAAGACATTCCCAAGACAAATAGCCACGGGTCACGTAAAGAAGATTTGGATTTAGGTGAAGAATCTCTATAAACTAGAGGTAGATGATTGGGTAGCATTGAGTACCAAGGTAGAATTGGTGCAAATCCAAGACATTGGCAAGTTTTGGCACAGGTAGTTGGGTCATTTACATCATGGGGCTTTGAAAATAATGTAGCAGATATCTACAAGACTTGCCAAAGGTAAACTTGAGTAAGTTGACACATGGAAAGGTTGTACCTTGGGATGGTACACCAAGCCTTCCTTTCATGGTGGAGACAATCGAGCAAAGACTACGTGAGAGAAAGTTCATACCAATGTGTGTGGACCATTCTTGATGACATCCACATCGAAGCAAAGTTATTACGTGATTTTCATTGATGATTATTCTCGTAAATGTTGGATTTATTTCATGCAGAATAAGGACCAAACCTTCGGAAATTTTTGTGAGTCCAAAGATTTGGTTGAGAAAGAGTCAAGGAGGAAGATCAAGGCCTTGAGAAGCGACAATGGTGGAGAATATGTCTATCAAGATTTTAAGGACTTTTGTACAGTGGAAGGAATTAAACAAGAGTTGATGACACCTCATAACCCACAATAGAATGGGGTGACCAAGAGGAAGAACATAAACATTATGCAATGTTGCATGACCAAGGCCTACCATTTCACTTGTGGGCTGAGGCATGCAACATAATCGTATATTTGCATAATAGAAGCCCACATCACATACTTGGGATGAAGACACCAGATGAAGCTTCTTCCAGTAGGAGACGAAATGTGGGTCAATTCAGGATCTTTGGCTCATCGACATATTCCCATGTGACAAAGGATACACAGAAGAAGCTTGAGTTGACAACATATTTGGGGATATCAGTGGGGTACACTGATACACCTCACAACTATTAGGTGTACTTGCCTACCAGTCAGAGGATAGTGGTTCACAAAGATCCATGTTTGATGAGTAGAAGGCCATGCAATTTTCCCTTGAGAGGAAGCTCCAACAATAGGTTGTGGAGGAATTGTTGGTTCCTAAGGAGGAGGAGCCTTATACTGATGTAAAGTAGCTGCATGAAGAGGTGACAGGAGTGGAGGCATCCACTCAAGTAGATTATTCTAGAGATAGACGAAAGAGAAGATGACAGATTGTTGTAGGATGGGAGAGAGAATGTGGGAGCATCATCTTCTTAGCGCAGACAGAGGAGGTCACCTGAGAGGATACATGGCCCTTGTTGGGGAATGTGTTGAGACCAAGCCATCTTCGTTTGAGGAAGCAATGCGTCAGCCAACTTGGGTTGATGCTATGGTGGAGGAGTATGACTCCATAGTTCGTAATAGTGTTTGGGATGTGGTTCCAATACCGAAGAACAAGTCAGTTGTGAGTTCCTATTGGCTTTACAGGGTAAAGCAAGTTGTTGATGTAGTGAGGAGGATCATGTCGCCGCAGTATATTTCGACAAAGGAGCAAGATGCTGACATTTTGACAAAGGCATTGTCAAAATGTAAATTCAAGCTCCATAGGGACAGGATCCGGGTAACAGATAATCCATTTCTTGTTGAGAGGGAGTGTTGAAATGTGGCAACAAGAATATTCCAATTTTAATTTGTCCCTGAATTAAAATTGAATTTAGTCTTACCAGCTACTTGGAAATAATTAGTTATTCATTATGGATTAATTAGTTGGAGAAATTCAAGTTAGAAGTCTTTCTGAAGTCATGCAACAATTATCCCTTAAATTAAGGAGATAAGGTTGAGTTATATTTGAGTTGTAATTAGTTAGCTTAGTTTATTCAGTTCAATCGAGCTAAATTATTTCCAAACTCTTTGAGGAACTAATTATGAGTTATCAATCAGTTCATGCATGCATGCACTCAACTAGTGTACTCCAGATAACTGAAGATTGCCTCATTAGTAACTCATGCATGTCTATTTTGAGAAAGACCTAGTTGAGATTATAGTCAAGGATAATGTACTATCAGTTTCATGTGTTTTCTTATAAATAAAACTCATGCATGCAGAAAGGTATCATCCATTGAGGATTGCACAATTCTGATAGTGTGCGAGAGAAGTGTTCCACTTGGTGAGGTGAGAACCATCCACTAGCAACAATGCAAGGAAATAGGATCTTGGAGGATGGAGAGGAATGCTTGTGAGAAACTAAGTTTGCTTGTGAGCATCGGTGAGCATTGTACTAAGATCTAGCTAGTTGTGAGAGCTAAGGCTTTGTACAATTCGTATGTATTTCCACCTTGTATGATAATAAAAAGAGTGGGGTTTTTGCTGAGGCTTTCCTCGAAGTATTCTCATATGTATTGTGCATTAATTCTTCTTCTTCTGGTTATATGTGTTCAACCCAATCTTTTTTTATCTTTTAAGATTCTACAAATTGATGGTATAAGTAGGTTATACTATTCTCCTTTGATTTATATTGCATTATCGCGTTAACCTAGAGGCAGCAGATCTATAGAACTAGATTTGTAGACATAATTTCTACATGGCATTGGAGTTGGATCTACAGAATTTCTTCACTATGTGTCATGTTGGAGGAGAGAGAAAGGGTCCCTTGGTCCTTGGTTTCCCAAGTGATTTCATTTGTAATTGCTCCTCCCTCAAACCCTTGGTGATTTTAAAGAATTCAATTAATGAGAACTTACAAGGTTCTCAAATCATGATGCTCTAATGTTCTAAGTTTCCCTCGTGCTGAGGTTCCAAATTTCCAAACCTTCGAGGCTCATATATTTAGACCTTTTGACTTCATGATCCTCCTTCTGAAATTCAACGTTTTGATATTCTGTGTGCTCCAATATTCTGACCTTCCAATATCTTGAGCCTCCGACTCTCTAAGGTCCTAAAGATCCAAAATTTGGCTTTCTTCCCTCCTTCCAAAATTTAGCCTCCTTCCCTTGTTCCGAAATTCACCCTCCTCCTAAGTACTTCAAGATTCTTACTTCAGTTATCAATAAATTTTGACTCAAAGATCCATTTATGGAATTCCACATACTGTTGGAAATATATTTCCCTGGACTAACCAACTATTCTATCTCCAAGAGTATTTGAGTTGATCTCTTAAGGAATAATATCATCTAAAGCATGGGACTCCCAACCATCATAGTCATAATTTTATGGCTTCCTAAATATGCTTGTTACTATGATGATTCTCTATAGAGAATCGTAGTAACTATGGCACTCTCCTTGTGCCTGGGAAATCAAGCATGTAAATGCTAGCATCTTCTGCCATCACACTAGCCTAGTGGACATCAATGTTGTCTTTCATAACATAATGCTAGCACATACATCAATGCTAGTCTCATTGACATCAATGTAAACACGCTTGCTTATTGTGTAGTATACATAGGGGGATATGATGGGATATTATGGGGTACACAAGGAGGTACCCAAGGAGGTACCCAAGGTAATAATGAGATGTAAGGATCATAAAGAAATGGGCAATAGTTAATAATTAAAGTGGTTAACCCGCACCATGAAAGGGGCCACAAGTATTTAGGAATAATGTGATAAGCCCATTGTATTAGATATATGGTATTGAGAGACCCATGGTATTGTATGTATGAAGCCTATATAGAGGATAGAGACTCCCCAATAAAACATGTCAAGGATTATTGTATTGGAAAGAATATGGCTTGTGGAGTGTTCTCCTTGGGTACCTCCCTCTCTACCGCATAATATCCCATAATATCCCCCTATGTATACTACATATTGTGAGGCAATGCCAACTTCCAATATTGATCTCCCAACATAAATATTGACATCAATACTAACACACTTACTGCCACTAGCCAAACATATAATGCCAATTTTCCAACAATCACATGTTTTCTTCATGTGTACATATATTTAAGTTCTTCTTTTTTGAAGTTAGTTGAGCATATGTCATGGCTAACTGTTCAATGCATAAATGCGTATGATGCTATCATGAGGATTATGTGAAGCTGAGTCAATATTGGATCCCTTTTGGCATACTTTAATTTGTTGCTATCCTTAACCACTCCCCATGAGATTTAAATATGTGATGTGATGGGAACTAAACCCCACAAAAACAAATCGGTCTAAAAGTCATGAGTACATATGTTATATTACTTGTTTTTATCATTAATATTGAGCATTATTATTTTAAATAAATTTATAATTTAATTAATCCTTATGATTTCTATAATTATAGCTAAATAAGTGTTTCCATACTTACCATGGATTGATGTCTATAGACATCTACCACCAACTTAAATTATATGGTGGTGCTACTTAATAATAATATTATTAATAATTTAAAATAAAGTTATAATTTAGATATAAATAATTATTAGTTGGATGGTAGGGATTTAACCTCCTTGCACTATTCCAGAATATTCATAATAGTATACATAAATAGATTTACATCCAAATTAGTTATGCACTTCTCACTCTTTCATCAATAGGATAGCTCAAACATAGTAGGGAAGAGATGTAATATCATGTAGTGTAAGCTTTTAGACTAGGTCAAATTACATACAAACAAAATAAATAAATAAATATAAATAGAATAAGGAAACTATAATTGAAATAAGATGGTGGTTTTTCGTCTCAAATTTTTGGTAGCCCATGTTTCTACCCATGGTATTGTTATGTAGGAATATATATATATAGTTGGGTGCAGGAATTGTGCTTAAGAAAACTCCTCAACACTTAGTTTTCAACTCCGGGATTTCGTAAAATTAGATATGAAGCATATGCAATGCTAGAAGTGGTATGAGCTTTTCCTATTCCTAATCCTATTGTTTAAAGGAAATTCTTGTAGAATCAAATAGAAAACAATCGTAAAGGCAATTGACACCAAAGCAACTCTAATATTGGAATGTAAAAGAATAATTTTCAAGTAAATCAAGTAAAGGATTTTTCCACAATTGAAATAATCTTAAGTGTTGGAATGAAATTCTATTTTCATCTTCAGATGGATGGCTAATAGTATGACAAGTGGGCTCTTGCAAAGATCTGTTTCCCTCTTGATCTTCCTTCTACACAAACAACTTGTTCTTACACTATTGCAATTTGATTGCACTAGTGCAAGTGTAGTCTCTCTTTGTAAAAGTATATTTGACCTTCGTTACGGAAGATTTATGTCTTAGTGAAGGTTCTCTAAGCATCAAGGCTTAGAGCACTATGTTTCTACGACAAGAGACTAGTTGTTGCACTGAGGCATAGTTTCCTTAACTCAGTTTCCAAATTAATTTTGAAAGGCGTGAAAGATGTGCTGAAAAGGAATTGCAACTACAAATGAAATCATGAAGTAAATTATCTGTGGAAAAGAAATTATTTAATTAACTCAATTTGAAAAATGAAGTAAACTTCATGAAATGAAAACAACTCAAAGGAATCAATATAGTAGTTTAAGTGATTTGTATTTGTTAACTAACTTTGGTAATCCACTGGAAGTGGTTCTATTCTTTGTTCTTAAGTTATAAAATGTAAGTATAACATGCTTATGATAAATGCATGAAACTTCTATCACATCTTCTGGAGATATACTATTAATGATGAAGATAATTACTGAAGTTAGCAGTTCATTCACTTGTAAAATAACTAGAAATAATATGCAGGAAAGCAATTCAATGTTTCCTACAAAATGAAGAACTGAAGCAAAGTGCAGGCAACCCATGCACTGGTGTAGGAAAGAGCTTCCTCCCTGATCTAAGTGAAAGTGAATTGAGACAAAGATTGAGAGTAAAGAAAATTTAAGAAAAAAAATTCGTAAATGAAATAAACTCAGCTAACTCCCAAAGCCACACATCCATTTCACACTTCAACTACAAAAGAGATTTAAATTATACTTTCAAAAATAAATATCAGAACTGTCACACCAATAGCTGCAAAAGGAAATATTCACAATGTCTTTATGAACAACGAAAGAACATGGGCAAAACAAGCTCGGTTGGTTGGGCCATAACCAGCTAGCTCGTTTCTTGTCTAAGAAATGAAAAGGCTCAACACTCAAATATGCATCGAATATAAATTAAAGAATTTCTAAGAAAATCATGGTGGATTTCTTGTATTACTTGATTAAGCAAATGTACATAAAGTGAAATTCCAGCCCCAGAGCTAAGGCGACACACAGATTAGATGAAAATGAAATTATAGTAGATGGTTCACTAGCTAATCCTACCTATGATCTCTATCTTGTACATCCTGTCAACCGTAGTTGTTTCCCTAATTACAAAGTTTTTTTATTCAGGCCTTGTGGCCGAACAAACTAATCAACTGAAATTACAAAATCGGCCAATAGTTATAATGGAACATGTATGTCGCTTGGCCATAAATTAACTTTGGAAAACATTCCTTGATTATGCGCCACTGGTATCCTTCTTTAGTTCATCGTCAACTAGACTCAGATTCAAGGATCAAAACCCATCCTCATGGAACGATTTGGCGTACGCAAATCTTGGACAGTCCTCATGGTGGTGCAGGGATCCACCTGCACTAGTCATACTCATAATTAATACTAATTTTATCAATTACTTCTAGGAAATTAACATAAGTTATGAGAGGCACGTAGTAGGCATGAAATCCATATAAAATTGATTAATAAAGCACTTTAATAAATCTTAATATAAAATACGAAGCATGTGCAGGAATAGGTAGTTATCTTGGACTAGTGTAGGAAAGATAGGTTTACCTTGAGATGAAACATCAGTTAGAATGGGGCATAAAATAGGGAAATTTTGGACACCAACATTGTCCCATCCTTAATCTATTGTGTGTCCTCACACAACATTTTACCTTCCGCAAAAAATCTCAAAAATGAATAACGAGCTCCTCAATATTGAACCTCAATGTTTATTTATGCTTTCACTATCTTTGAATTTTTTGTCTCGGGCTCTTCGCAGATGCTTAGTCACCTTCTTGAGGCATTTGTAGCATTTGGAGGCTCAATGTTTCCAAACCTTTACTTGTTGCCTCTACCTTTTTACCTTTGGAGGTAACTCCACCTCGCTCTACTTCTGCCAACTCTGCTCCTTCATAACCTAGTTCAAAGTCTCTAGGTCATGAAATTGTTTCTCTAAATCTAATATTTGGCTATTTAGGTAGAGAGTGGAGGGCGTCGAGCTAAGATATTCAGGTGTGAATGTCTTCTCTACAATGGATTGGAAATAGGTGCCATCGTTGTCAAGGCAAAGGTTGTCAAATGTCTGCATTACAACATCACTGAGGGTTTCTATACTCAGGGTTTTCTTATCATTGAGGGTTTTGATGCCCTCCACATTCTTTGTGCCAAGGGTTTTAGTACCTTGTGCACTCAATTCCTCAGGGATTTTAACACCTTGTTCTTCCAGTTTCTGAGGGGAAACAACACCCTGTCATTCCAAATTAGTAGGGGTCTCAGTTCCCTGTTTTTCTACAACAACAGCGGCTTCAATACCCTATCCTTCTAAAACCACAAGGGCTTTAGTTCCCCTTCATCCTCATGACCCTCTGCTTGGACTTCACCAATATTCGGCGTCGTCTTCATTTCCTTTAATTTGCTGACAAAAGTTGACAACAATACGTCATCCTCTACATTCTCTTTATCTTCCATAGTGTGTGTTATTGCATGTGCAAGCACTGAGAGATTATGAACTCTAGGGGAAACTTGGGTTGATTCGTCAATTATGATCAGAGAGAATGACTGGTTCATCCCTTGGGATACAGTCTTCCTCCTCACCGAGGTTTTGGTCTATCTCTTTTTAGTTACAGGTGGAGTATTTTCAACAATTTTCTTCTCTATTGAACTAGTTTACTTTCATCTCTCTCTTTGGTAGGACACGATGTCTCTTATTTCCTCTTCTTACTTGTACTCATGCTAGTAGGCTTCTCTGCACCCCTCACTCAAAATTCTTTCATAAATGCTTCCCAAGTTATGCCATTTTCTTCCATCTTCTTCTTGACTAGAATTGTGAGAAGCCCATGATGGTAGAGCTTGGTTGTAACCTGACTTTCATTTCCACTCTACATGCCTTTCGCAATCTTCTCAAGACTCCCGAGCAAATAGTAGGGGAAATTAATCAATTTTCCCCACTCGAAGTGCATAAACAACCAAAGGTGATATAAAAACGATAATGTATAGAGTTCCTCCCTAGTTACAAATTTTTGCAGTATAAACAATACATCTTGCCACTTCCTGACCATGGCACTCTGTAGAAGTCCCTTCATCCAGTCGACCTTAATATTCTTGTCGACCATGAACTGATTCCAGTGTTTCTTTATGAACCACTCCTTTTAGACTTGTGTTCTCCTTTAAGTGGCAAGCATATGGCTTGTGCAATAGACTCCTTTTTAACTTTGAACTTCAACGATCTTACCCCGACTCATCCTTCTTTGAATGTCCTTGCAAACTCTAGTACCACAGTGATGTCGAACCCATCAAAATTCTATAGGAATGGTAGGAACCAAGATTCTTGCAATAGTGTAAGATTAATCCTATACTCTGTAGTTTGCTCAATCTCTTGCAAAGATAATAGCTCACTCCTTGTAGATGCCATTTTGAAATGCACCTCACTTCTTCTGAATACGCTCTTGAAAGAATTGTGAGTGGATCCAATGTTTGCTGAGAATTTTATGGCAAATCTTCGTTACCCTCCCTCTGTTTACACCCACTTATCCTTTCACGATGGAAAAACCCTTCATATCAGGTGCAAACACGTGTCAGCTCGCTATGGGTGAACCATAATAATTGGGTGTAATGGAGGTGTAGGTGGCAGCGGTGCAATGGTTACAATGATAGGATTATCGGTAAGGTAATAATGGACAAGCAATGTTGAATTATTTTAAGGAGGATGAATACACGCGATCAGAAAACAATACTATCCCACAATTGACATCATAATTTAGTCAAGACATACTCCAACACTTATTAAAAATATTAGATTTCAAAACCCTATACATCTTGCACTTTAAATATTTTTCCGAGGTTAGTAAATAATGAAATAGAGTATCAATTAAAACATGCAATGCTATGATGTATCAATACACATGTATAGGGAAGTACATGTCCATAAATATCCTTCATAAAATAATCTAGGACTACGTTATTTTTACATGCTTTCATAGTCAGCTGTGTTCCTGCACTAAACCTGCTTGCACTATTGTTCTTACCCTAGAGACTTTTACCAAAACAGAGAATCTTATAGGACATACTTCTGTAGTTGGACTTTAATAAATTTTCCCTCAATATACAAGAAAAATTTTATGCACCATCCTTTGGTGTTTCACAAGCAAGCCTTTTGGATTGACTACATCCAATTTGCAATCAATTTATGAGGGAATAAAGAAGTGGGAA
>APFE030552362.1:76648-87171 GCA_000404065.3 Pinus taeda | reverse complement strand
CATATTATGCTAAACTAGATTTACTGTACAGATGAGATAGCCTCCCATGAACTTCACTGAGGTATGTTGATTACATTCATATTTGGTTTATTTGACATGGTATGTTTGCAGGAAGAAGATCAAAGATGAAAAGCAAGATGGTATATTACAGTTCACGTGACTCTCTTTATAGATCAAATGAGAAACACAAAGATGAGTACTCTCCTAACATAGCAAATACCTTGAGAAGTTTAAAGGTAGATATTGGAAGTTGTAAGGTGGATAATGAGAAAATAATTCAATTACAGGAAAGACTTACTAGAGCTCAAAAAAAGAAAGCATAGGTCAATGCAGTGATCCTTCAGACTTTATCAAATTCACAGAGATAAGGAAAAGCACAAATCAACTATGGATAGAAGGAAAGGACAAATGAGGCATATGGTAGCAGGTCTCATGGAGGGAACAGGACAAACAAGGATGATATGGTTAGAGGTGGAAAATGTATGGATACACCTGACATGAGAGGTATTGGTTATGGATTATATTCTATATTTGGTTTAGATAAGTATCATGGTCATCATCGCTATCATCCTTATAATAGGAGTTAGAAGCAATACTTGTCGGATGGGTTCAAGAAAGCCAAACCTCCTACCTTTGATGGAGAGTTAAAGAAACTGGAAGATGCAGAAGCATGTCTGCTTGGGATGAAGAATTTGTTCGAGCTACATGACTATACAAAGAATATGAAAGGAAAGATAGCCATTTTTAGTCTCAAAGGGAAAGAAAACATCTGGTGGGAAGATATGAAACGTGTCAGAGGCATCAAAACGAAGGAGTTGAGCTGCAATGAGTTTAAAAGACTCTTCTAAAAGAAGTACTTGTCATAGAGATACTACGATGGTAATACTAAGGAGTTCTACGAGTTGAAGATGGGTTCTATGATAAATGAAGAGTATACGACTAAGATTTTGGAGCTATTAAGGCATGTACCATATCTTAAGGATGGGAAGACAAAGGTTGAAATATTCATTAGTGGATTGCAATTAGCATTTAAGTATCAGATTGAGTATGATGAGCCTCAAACATTGGATGAAGTAATTGGGAAGTTGAAAAATTCTTATGAGCAGTATAGGCATAAGTCAGAACCTAAGCATGGTTGGAAAGATAATTACAATACTAAGGGACAATGGGATAAGAAGCAAGAAATACCTTAGGATGCAAGTAACAAGGAGAATATAGTGTCATACAAGAAATTCAATGCAGATGATAGAGGACAAGGATTTCAGTTGGAGAAGAAGAGAAAGGGTGATGACAGGAAGCCTTTGGAGTGTTGGACTTGTCGTAAGGATCATCACAGGATAGATTTTCCACAACATCAACATGTAAGACCTCAAATTTACAATGCTTTGGAGGCACAGAGAGTTGGGGATGTTGAACAGAGTATTCCTCGGATTTATGCAGCATTGGATAATAGGCATGTCGATCATCA
Source organism: Pinus taeda (assembly GCA_000404065.3). NCBI lineage: Eukaryota > Viridiplantae > Streptophyta > Pinopsida > Pinales > Pinaceae > Pinus > Pinus taeda. Next base: position 85,703 of record APFE030552362.1, on the reverse strand, counting down.
GGCATCTATTATCTAGATCCCCAAGGTAATATTTGTGATCAAGTTGTTTCTATTTTAGTTGACCTTGGATCTAACTATAACTATATTAGTCCTGACCTGATGGATAAGTGTTGCTTGAATAAAGAAGTGTATGTAGATGCTTGCTTGGTGCAGTTGGCTATAGGTACAAAGAAAAGAGTTCATCATTGGGTAAGAATTTGAGTTGAACGATATGTCTACATCAACACATCTAAATGTACTTCCATTTGGATCATATAGTATGTTTTGGGTATTTATTTGTTGTACATTCATAGTCCTAAAGTGGATTGCTATGATAAGGCTATTGAGTGCCTAGATGATGATGGAGAAAGGAGAATCTTTTAGGGTAAGAAGAATCCTACAACATTGAGAATGGTGTAGGAAAGCGTGTGTGTTGTTTGCAATTCATATTTATAGTGATAAAGGTAAGGGTGTTGAGGATGCAAAAGTCTTGAAGAGGTATCCGATTTTGTAGTAGTTTTAGGATGTATTCCCAAGAGAGATTTCAAAGTTACCACCTTATAGGGAAGTGGACTTTTCTATTGAGTTCATGCCAGGAGCAACACCAACAAATAAGGCACCATACATGATGAATTTGAATGCTAGGAAAGCTAGGTGGTTAGCTACCCTTAGTGAGTTTGACTTTGAGATAAGACAAATTAAGGGAAAGGAGAATATGGTTGTAGATGATCTTAGAAGAAGAGTGCATGTTAATCACATTGCAACTATGAGTTCATATGGGACAGAGTTGCAGGAGCGGATCTTGTAGGAAGGACAACATGATGACAGGTACTAACATATTAAGCATAGGTTACAATAGTAGAGTACATATGACCAAGATGTAGATTATCATCTCATGGGAGATGGTTCGGTGAGATTTAGGGATAGGATTTATGTGTTAGAAAATAGTGAGCTCAAGAAGCTTATCTTGAGGGAATTTCATGTTAATTCGTATTCAGGTCACCCTGAATATCAGAAGACATTAACAACATTTAAGAAATTCTACCTTTGGTCGAAATCAAATAAATAGGTGGTTGAGATTGTTGCGAGATGTTTGGATTGTTAGTAGGTAAAAGAATAATGTAAGAATCAATGTGGTTTATTGCAGTTGATTCTAATTCCATAACGAAAATGGGAGGTGATTTCCATGGACTTCATTACATGATTTCCAAGGACATATAGTCAACATGATTCTATCATTGTTGTGGTTGACCAAGGTAGATCACATCATTCCAGTGAAGTCTACTAGTTCAACTAGATTCATAGCTCATATTTTCATTAGGGAGATAGTGAGATTTCACGGTGTTCCCAAGAATATTGTATTTGAAAGAGATGTCAAGTTCACTTCAAGGTTTTGGAAAGAGTTGTTTATAGGCTTGGGGATATAGTTGTAATTTAGCACAACTTGTCACCCGCATATAGATGGACAGACAAAGAGGGTTAACAATATTCTTGAGGAAATGTTAAGAATGTATTTCATGCATTTGCAGTGAAAGTCAAAAGAGTATCTTCCACTGGTGGAGTTTGTCTACAATAATGGGTTTCATGAATCTTTGAAGATGACTCCATTTGAGGCACTTTATGGGTGGAATTGTAATACTTCCATCAGTTGGAGTGATCTAGTGAACATGGTATTGATTGGACGTGGTATTTTGGCAAAGATGGAACATGAAATGCAAGTTATCAAAAGGAATACAAAGGCAACAAAGGATAGACATAAGATTTATGTAGATCAACACAAGGTGCTTAAGGAGTTTTGGGTTGGGGAGAATGTTTATTTACACATCAATCCCAATAATATATCCTTGAGGATTTGATCATGTGCCAAGTTGGCACCTCAGTCTTGTGGGCCTTTTAAGATTCTTGAGAGGACTAGACCAGTGGCCTACCAACTCACACTATTTTTGACAGTGGAAGTCCCTGATATTTTCCATGTGTCACTGCTTGAGAAGTATTTGAAATATCTTGATCATGTGTTTTACTGGTTTGTATTACAAGTGGATCCAAAAAGAGAATTCCAGCGAGAATCTCAGTGTATTTTGCAGCAAAATATGCTCATTCTCCGTAATCGAGTAATCGAGCAATTAAAAGTATAGTGGAAGCACCTTAGACCTGATGAAGCTACACGGGAGATGTTTGATCAAATGCGGTCTAGGTATCCTTCTCTATTCATTGGTTGAGTAGATGTATTCTGATATATGTTTTGAAGTTGTGTTTTGGTTATCTATATGTATGCATATATATGTAAATACTACATCAAGCTATGTTATAAAGCTCCAATAAGCGGTATGGTGTTCATGTTATGATGGTCATGGTATTCCATGATGTAATTGTTGTATCAAGTTGTGTTATAAAGATCCATAGGAAACATGTTTGTTGGCTTATAAGTGTCATTAACCATCGAGGATGGTGTTCCCCGAAGGGGGAGGGGTTTGTAACAGACCCTGGTTCATTGTCTATGTAAATAAAAAATAAAACCAAGGCCATGGGACATGCATTCCAATTTGAATGTTGGGAATAACATAGTGATGGGTATCACTGGTGGTTAATTTATGGATATGGAAATTGGCAAAGGCAATGGAAAAGGCAAAGAAGAAATGATTGGCATTTTATTTATGAAAATAAAGGAAAATCAGAGAAAATGGAGATGAATGGTCAAAAATTTACATGAGAGGGAAATTGAAGGAAAAATGAAGGAAAATTAAGAAAATATAGGCCTTAATGACCAAAATCTTATGAGGACCAGTTCACAGATTTTTGTCAATTTTCAACTTGGAGCTCTTTTCTATTCTTTCATTCTCTCTTACTCTTGCACACTTAGAATTTTCTTGGAGTATAATCGGAGCACTCTATTTTTCACTTTGACTGGAGAAAGAAAGCAAAGGAAAGTAGTAAAGAATAATGGAATAGGTGGATTAGTGGCTACAACTGGATTGATTTACAGGTAACAGGTTGCATGTGTGTTTTCCTTAATGATTTATGGATGCATGGTGTATGCATGTGATTATCTGGTTATGTGTTGTCATTGACATGGAGGATTTCTTGGATTTTCAATGGTTTTAGCCTTACCTTTTCATTTCCTGGATAGCCATGGTGTTGTAGGATTTTCCACTTGATTGTCTTTTGGTTGGTGCTCATAATTCCTTATGGATGTGGGTTAGAAAAAATGCTCTGAAAGACCTGGAACAACTTGGGTTGAGTTACTAGACCTGGGGCCTAGGTTGGGACAATTTTGGACAAAGTCTAGAGAATTATGAGAAAATGGTAGCCAAAACTCGAGGAAAACATGGAAGAGGATTTGTAGGGGTGTGTCTCCTTCATTTATGACCCCTTTCCTCAAATCCTCCATTAGCAACTTGGAGCACAAAGGTCCACATTAATGCATCCAAGGGACATCCGAGCAAGTAAAAAAGGACTGTTGTTTATCTCCAGTTCTGGGAAGCCGAGTTCCTTGATTTTAGGAGGACTGTTGGAGGACTCCATTTGTATAAATAAGGGGGTTTTGAGTGTTATAGACATATTTAGGCACTACAACCCCAATCATATATGTCGATAAACCAAGGGCTTTTTAACCCCTAAAAGTGTTGTTTCATACCCTAAAGGGTCATGGTCAACTGATTACATCATTTCCCAGAAGTTCCACCTAAAAAACTACTCAAAACTGGCCAAAATTGGACGATACTGACTGCTCCATGATCAAGGTGCGATGCATACTGGCTGCTACACTATTCAGGTGTGATGCATACTAAAAGAGCCTTCTATGGGGTGCGATGAGCGAGAAGAGACAAATGGCAGAGACAATTTGCTAAGTGGATGCTCATGGAATCTTCTAGAAACTTCTCCTATGACATTTGCCTCTTTGAATTCACCCAGGGATGAGTAAGAGATCAAAGAAATCTCCAAGTGGAACCAAGAACTATCAGTGGAATGACACTAATCAAAAACCCAAAGCTGACTCACCCCCTTGCAAGACATCTATATATGGATTCCTCATCTGAGAGATCTAGAGGCTAGAATTTTGTAATTTGTAAGGAAGTGTTGTTGGTTTCTCTTTGAGACATTGTATTGTTGGGTGATATTTCTTTTCATGAGGTGAAGAGGGCTTTCATGCTGGGAGGATGACGTTGGATTAGACAACTGGGTTGTAATCCTCTCTTCTACTATCAATAAAGTTATTTGAGTTTTCCTCCATATACTTGTGTATTTTTGAATCTTGCTATTTGCGAATGGAATTGTATGGTTAATGTATTTCTGATTATGCATTTTTTATGGTATTATAGATCTCTATGCTTTGATGGTGTTTTGTTGCTTTGCCTCTACAGGTGTTCTCTAAAGTGAAAAGTAAGAAAGGAGTGGAAATCTCTATCAAGGGAGAGAGGAAACAAGCAAAGAGCCAAGTGAAAGTTCAGGTTGGTGCTCTCTACTTCTTTCTTATCTATAATACATAAAAGAAATCACAAGTTACTTTGATTGTTTGTTTCTAAGATAGCTACATGTCTTAGTGTGACTAGTAGATTGAAAAGACACTAGTTTTCCTGAAAACATTGAGCCTCAGTAGTTTAGCCAGTCACTAGTAGAATTTTCGTACTTTTGTGCAACACTTGTTCAGCTTATTTTCGAGTTCCTTTTTGAGAACAGTTTATGTAATGTAACTATTATTTTTGATAATGAAGATGAAACAGTTTTTGAGCCAGCACTAATCTCTTTCAGAGGGTTGAAGCTCTTGGGTTAGGGCCCAACCCATGCTGCCCAACACCTCCTACTTTGTACTTATATGTTTTTGCTTCAGTTTATGAGTTAATTCCTGTTACATAGCTTCATTTTACTTTGTTAGATTAGGTTGCTTTCGATGGTTTGCATAGCTATTTTGTGTTTCAGTTGCTCAAGAGGTTACTGCAGTGACAAAATAAGATTCAAAAAGGTCATAAACAGGCCCTAATCTCCTTTCTCCCTTGTTGGGACTATGATTTGAGGTTAAGGCACAACCGCTGCCACCAAAAGCACAGTTTTGCTTTTCCATGCAACTGCTAGTGTGATGGTTTGATTTGGAAAGATTGATATGTTGATTCAGATTAAGTTGCCTAGATCATTTTTTTTTCCAATAGATCTATTTGCATGCTTTCCTGTTCAAAGGTTATTGTTCATCATTTTCTATTTGTAAGTCAGAAATTAGGTCAAGCTAGAGAAATTTCTATTTTCATAGTATAGTTAGTTCTTGCTTTGATCAGCTTTTGTAAGTATATGTGCAGATGTCTTGTAGGACACCTCAGCTCACCATACATCCATAAAATAACTAGCACTAGCTCACTTCTCATAGATTTCCCAAGTCATTTGCAATATTTGACCAATCTGCCCTAATTTCTGCGTTTTTCTCCATAAGCTTTCCTCTCGTCATTTGAACAAATCCAACCATCATGTTCGTTCTTGATCTTCCTTGACAAGTTCTAGGCACCTCAACACCTTCATCTACCCTTCAGTTACCCTTTTCCACCATTCTTCCACCTTCAAAACTCCAAAAATATCTCTCGGCCTCCTCCTGTAGATCCTCCTGTAGATCCCCTGCAGTCTCCTGTAGAATTTCCCGTGAGTGATTTTTCGAACCCCGATCACTATGAAAGTCTTCAAAAGGGTACTAGGGGCTTCTTAGGACCTCTCCACACCTCCCTCCACCTTTGAAAAAGCCAAATCCATCTTCCTTCACCACCAAACCTCTGCACAACCACAACCAAATAAATCACAAGCGTAATAATTTCACATAAAAACACTCAAAAGCACAAAAAAATGTTTTCTTCTCATTTCTTTTTAGAAGTAGCTTGAATAAATGAAATTTACCTTTTTAGTAGTCAATGACACTCATTTCATCAGTTCTCATCTCTTTTCCTACAAAGGTAGTGTTTGTTGGGTCCCTATAATACTAGTGATTACCCCATTACTATTGTAGTTGTACCCCTTATTAATATTGTTGTGCCCCTATTGCCCCCATATTGTTATTATTGTGCCCCATAGAATCCCTCTATTGTTATTTTTGTGGCTTTATATTATTATTGTTAGGTCAGCTGGGTTATATTGTGACTCCTTAGACTCCTATATATAAAAAGGAGGTTTTGTCATTTGTATCATCCAAGAATTGTTCATTTATGTAATGTAAAGGAGGTTACCCCCTTGAAGAGGCTGAATTCTAAGGCGTTGATCTCTCTTTTCTATCTTTTCTTGAGCTGGTACATAACATTTGGTATCAGAGCTTTGGATTCTAGGGTTTCACTGCTCCAAACAGGTCATTGTGGCATTTTCGCAATAACTTTTTTTCTGCGACGTTTCAGAATCTCAAAAACAAACCCATTTGAGAAGACATTGCGCTGAATCTCGGGTCCGAATTTCAGAGCGTTTGGCACTATATTTGCAGAGATATGATCTGAGGAAGTTGGTCTTTTTGCAGACTCCTGAATTACATTCCAAACAGGTGACCTGAGGAAAATCATCATAACTTGTTCTCTAAGCATTGGATTGAAATTTAATAAGAAGGTGCAGAAAGAGGACGGACTCTAGTTTCTTGTATATAGTTTTTAGAGCCAAAAGACGAAATAGGGACTCGTGTCACATCGTACAATTGCGCCCTAAAGAACTAGTCCATAATCAGGTCACTGTGGGAGATTTCACATAACTCTTCCTTGGAGAATCCAATTCAGATCAGACTGGTGGCATTGGAAAGAGGACACAGAGGGCTACTTCCAGTCACAATTTCAGAACTAGATGATTTGAATGTACAGAAATACATCAGAGGCAATATCGAGCTCCTACAAAGTGAAAAAAGGTGTGTAGATTCTTTTAAATTTTTGCTTAAGATTGGTTTGAAATTTATTTTGAAGGAATTCAAAGGGCATAGTAGAGCATTATTATCGGCAACTAATGCCCCAAGGAAAGAAAATGCAAACACCTAGTAAGGAACCTGAAATATCTAGCATGACTCATGAAGAAGAGGAAGAAATGCTACATGATATATCAAAATTACAAGAACAAGTGCAACAAGTGTCACTTGCACAAAAAGCAACATAATCTAAGATGGATGGTTTAAGGAAAGATGTAGAAGCTAAGATGGATGGACGGGAGCTAAGATGAATGGCATGGACGCTAAACTTGATGGCATGGATGATAAGATGGAAGAATTGAAGATAAATATGAATAAGTTGCTACAAGAAATGGTCACTAATGGTGAAAGGCTAGTAAAGGAAACTCATGATGAGAACAAAAGAAATGTTAATCATGATTCCATGGACTCTAATGTTGGATTTAAGACCCACCATATTCCAAAAATCGATATGAGGACGTTTGATGGCAAGGATCCCGCAACATGGATATTACAGATGAAGCAATTTTTCGATCTCAATAATGTGCAAAACACACAAAAGGTACGTATTGCAACCTTATATTTGGAACCAAATCAATTTGTATGGTATCAATGGCTTTTCTCTCGTAAACAATTTATCGCTTGGGCAATTTTTACGAAAGAATTGATAGCACATTATGAGGATACAAAAAGCAACACTTTTTTTAGCCAATTGATAAAGTCTCAAACAAAAGGGTTCAATAATGGAGCACATTGAGGAGTTCCAAAAATTGAACATAAGGGTAAAAAATATTCCAGAGGAGCATAGGATTGATGTGTTCATAGGGTCTTTAAAGGATAATATCCAACATGATGTTCGCTTTTGGGAACCTGATTCATTAGAGAAGGCATTCAGGTTAGCAAGAAAAATGGAAAGCAAAATTATGGCAACCAAGAAGCATACCACTCACAACTATAAAGATGGAAGTGTTGTATCTAGTCATCCAAAACCTATAAGGTTGACACCACAACAATTGGAAGAAAAAGGAGAAAAAGGGCTTTGTTATAGTTGTGATAGCAAATACACTAAAAGTCATAAGTGTGCTGAGAAGAAATTATTCTACATAGATTGTGAAGAGGAAGAAGAAAAGGAGCAAGAAAGGTCAAAAGAAGAGTATATACTCCAGGAACAAAGCCTATATGAAGAAAAAATGAATCCGACCATATCTTGTAATGCACTGGCGGGAATTACCACTCCTCAAACCATCAAGATAGAAGGACAAATCAAGAAGAAAAAGGTAATAGTGTTGATTGATTATGGAAGCACCCACAATTTTATTCATTGTAAGGTAGCAAAATAATTGAATTGTTTCCTATATCCAGCACAAGAGTGTCAAGTGATGATTGCAAATGGAGGAACAATAAATTTCTCTGGAAAGTGCCATAATATCAAGCTATCCATGGGAGAATATGTATTGACTAGCCCAATGCTTTCTATTCCAATGGGAGGTGTTGATGTTGTACTAGGAGTCCAATGGCTACAATCCTTGGGTACAATAGCTTTTAATTTTCAAGAACTTTTCATCAAATTTTCTACGGAAGGAAAGGAAGTTGAATTAAGGGTATTGCAGGGAAACCAGGAAAGATAATCAGCTCTAATGGTATGACAAGGCTTCTAAAAAAGGAACAAAGAGGTGTAATTGCACAATTATGTTCGCTAGATGTTTCCACATCGGAATCATCTATTTCTCCAGGTCTCCAAAAAGTCCTGGATAATCATTCCAAGGTTATTTGAGACTCCCAAAGGTCTCCCACCTATGCCTGATCATGATCATACTATTCATCTGATTCCAGGAAGTGTTCCTCCAAACATCAGGACGTACAGATATCCCTATGTCCAAAAGAGTGAAATTGAACGTATGGTTGCAGAAATGCTAGAGGCCGGTATAATTCAACCAAGTCAAAGTTCTTTCTCTGCTCTAGTAGTATTGGTGCACAAGAAGGATGGATCATGGCGCATGTGTCCGGATTATAGGGAGCTCAACAAGCTCACTATTAAAGATAAGTTCCCCATTCCTGTCATTGATGAATTACTCGATAATTGCATGGATCAATTTACTTCACCAAGTTGGATCTTCGTTCAGGATATCATCAAATCAGAATGAAGATTGAAGACATTCCGAAAACAACATTTAGAACTCATGAGAGTCATTA
>APFE030552362.1:54078-67459 GCA_000404065.3 Pinus taeda | reverse complement strand
TACTCAAAACAAACTTCCCAAATACCAAATTAGTTGTAGAAGAGATGAAAACATACATATTTTTGCATAAATCAAGATAGATATAACATCCATTGTACATTAATGATGAATTATTCGAGCATCAACCATCTAGAATCTAGATTCTTCTCCTCTTGTCTAGCCTTTGCCTCTACCTCGATTGTCTAGGGATATTAGTCAACATTGCCCAATTTTGATCAAACTACCTAATTCAAGACTTAAAATATGGTAGAAAAATCTTAACATGCTTGATTGATGATTTTGACTTGATTGAAAGGTAATTTTTGCTAAGGGCGTGACAAAGGAGTTCAACAATTAACACCACCAACTCTAGGGTACATATAGGGCTTGGTGCTCTTGATTAAATGCTAATCGCATACCTTCATACTTGATATAATCTAATGAAATGCCACAATCCCATTGATCCTGAATTCCTGAAAACTATTAAGTCTGCTGAATTTTGAATAGGATATGAAATTCTATTTTCTCCATATGAAGTCCAATGACGCTGGAACCACTCTCAAACATCCTGAGTCATTTCATGGTAATGTTAAAAATTTAAGTAAAAGGAAGAAAATGAAAAATAAAGGAGAATGTCACTTTTACTTTAAGAATTTAACATTACCATGAGGGAGCATTTGCTATATTTATATTTTTTTTGCCTTCATTCCTCACCCTAACCCAAGGTGGACCCACCCCCAAAGCGTACGCTTCACCCTCCGAAGCGCCACGCTTCATACTGTCGAAGTGTCGTATTAAGCACGCTTCAGAGATTCAGAAGTGCGCTTCAGAGGAAAGCTTCTAAAATTTCTAGGAAGCGTCCAAAACAGGTGGAAACGCTCTTCCAGGGACACTTCCTGGACGCATCCACATGGAATGCGCTTTGGGCCTTGGAACTAGGGGGGGGTGTGGGGGGGGACGCTTCCTGCAACATTGATCCCCATGATGCCATGTTAGGATGATAGGGCGATGGTCCGACATATAATTATTAACAATATTGGATTGAACAAAGCCAAGTTTGTCCACCATCTGTTCATGAATTAAAAAACGGTCCAACCTCTTTGCAACATATTCCAGTCTAGCCCTACCATTATCCCAGGTAGGCACAATCCTAGGAGGGCATATATCAACTAGGTTATGTTCAAAGATAATTTCTTTTGTCATGTCAGCCATACTATCAATACTTCAGGCCCGACCCCATACTACATCCAACCCAGCTGTGTAGTTCAAATCTCCCACCAATATTAGAGAAATTAGATGAAATATTCTAGAAGAACATATGTTGCACAAAAAAATGTCTCGATCCTTGTATGGGGCATATACATTTAAAATATGTATCCTCCTCGGTAGGCCCCTAATTTGCCCTGCTAAAAGAATACCAACAGAACAAGAGAAGGCCTTCATCTTAACTTAGCAGGGATCCCACAGGGCAACCAGTCCCCCCAACCGCCCAACAAAATCAGCAACCACCATATGTCAGGTCAAGAGCATCCGCCTGAAATAGTCTATCGACTGTCGATCTAGGTGCATATTTTCTTGTATGAGAATGATGTATAGACATGAAAAAAGGAAAATCTCCTTGAGGGAAAGGAATTTTTGTAATGCCCCCAATCCCTGAATGTTCATTGAAAGGATGAAATTCATGATGGGTGTCATACAGGCATGTTTTCTCTAAGGGCCCGAGGTGATATGGGAAAAGTAATAGGAATGTCTATAGAGAAGGAGAGTCCATAGGGGTGGTATTTGTATGACAGGAGCATCCACAGAAATGTTGACTATCCTTATTTCTTTTCCTTCTAAGAGTGATGTTTCCAACCGAGGATGGGCTGATGATCGAGGATGAAGAGCTCGAAGTTTTATGGATGGTAAGCGAATGGAGGTCGAGGTTGTTCCTTTGTAGTAGAAATTCTAAATCATTGTCCACCGAGTTTTTCAATAAGATCACCAGAGACCTCAGAGAAATAGGCTAAGGGTCATAATAGGCTGGTGGGAAGAGGGGGAGGGGATGCAAGTCAGAGTGTATGTAATGTGTGATGTGGAAGGGACATCAAAAGGAGGCATTTGAGCTGGAACAAAGTCTAGGGGAAGGGAGAAGGGACGAAAAGTAGTGGATTCAGTTCCATCAGGGATGAGTCATCAATGGTGGGGGTGCTTGAATGTTCGACATTCAAGGATGTGAGGGAATATATATGGGGACAGACATGTAATTTTCCAATGGAGGTGAAATAGTAGAATGAAAATGTGAAGAGTGATTTGGATCACCTGTAGTATTATGAGCACCACCCTGATGAACTTTCTTCCCCTGCCCCAGATTGTAATATTCTGGTTTGCCCCCAACCATATCATTTGTGTTGGTATGATAACGATCGCGTGGAAACCGGCGACCACCCTTCCTGCGAGGACACTGAGCCATAAGGTGGCCATTATGATGGCATATCAGGCAGTGAAATGATATGCCTGAGAAGTCCATACGCTGCATTAAATTAATATCCTCCCATTTCATCTTGATATGGGTGATGGCATCATATAGAAAGCTAATGGAATACACAGATCCCATTCTCATTCTCGTAAGAGACCTCATGGCGGCGTTCCCACAACATTCAGTCATTTATTTGGAGGATGCAACATAACGCTCTCTATCAACAGACCAAAAGTTGGTTCTTGGGAAGTTTTATGACATCATTTTATCAATTAACAAAAGCATCGATAACATTAGATTTGGGAGAAAAATTAGCAACAAAAGTCGTGCGAGTACTTAGCCTGCTTCTTCAATTAAGTGTGTGGAGAATTTCCATCATATTATTAGGATTAAGATCATTACCTTGAAACAAGAACTGGAATCCTTGCTTAGGTGCTATCAAACTAGGTTGATAGCCATCCGTGTCTATAATGCACTTCCTCACAATTTCCATTGAAAGGTGTTTCTCAAATGATATCCTTTTATGAGTTACAGGAAGTTGATTATCAAGGACAATGTAAACTATATCACCATCTAGTCACACTCCATCAAAGCACACTTAAAATATTTGGTCAAAAGCCAAACAAATCTCCAAAATCACATACAATTGTCCTCTAGCATCTATAGCAACTAGCTTTCCAAGATACTTATCTCTGCTTCAATTTTAGCAATAGCTTTATTGATAAGTGACTAAAAGATGAGGATGTGTGACTTAATTACAGTTTCAAGATGCTATGAATGCATATTTGCAAGATGTTCTGATCACATTCTATGTGCTATATACTTATAGTCAAGATTATTTGAAAAATATTCCCACTCTCTTGGTCTTGCAACAAACATGTAAATGCATTTGTTGATATCTGCGTGAGCGATTCACAAAACCAACCGAAGGAAACTGCAAACTATATCCATTTCCTTCCAAAATATCCACAACATTGGATCCCTTAGTCATTAGATCTACTTTTTTCAATATTCAAAAAGTTCTCTCTCCTTTAGGATCTAACTCTCAAGATATCTTGATGGTATAATTGGTGACAAATCTTGATCTTGGGGAGAAATAGCTAATCTTATTGAATTTTTCTTCTCTATGTAAGAGTGAACCATGTTCTCACCTCCTTTGTTAACTTAGAGAGATGATTTAGAGTAAAATTTCAAACATTAGGTGACTAAGCACTAAGGTGAGTCAGGACACATAAGACTTGCTTGAAGCACCTTGTAATTTGATTAGTCTCATCCATAATTTCCATCCTTACTAGTGCAAAGTTGGTGTATTTCTTTCTGGGTTGGTGAAGGAACTCAACATAGTCCCTACTGCCTTCATCTATCTTGTGGAGTTGAAGGAAAAGCAGTCCTCTAGTAACACTACCTGATCCACGTGGCAAGAAATCCCTTCCAACGATGCTCTCAAGAATAGAGGATTTCTTAGAGCTCCGTCCTCCCATGACAGTTATGAGGGAAAGGTATCCCATAGATTCGTCAAAGAATGTGTTTCCTCTTAAGATGTTACAGGTTCAAAGACAGAGGGGTAGATCATGTATGCCTTAGTAGATTTAGTAGGCAAAGCATGTGTTTCCTCTTAAGAGGTTACGTGTTCAAAACCAGAGGGGTAGAGTATGTATGTCTTTTTAGACTTAATAGTCAAATCACTGTGTAGAGGTGGGTCCCTTATCCCATAAACAAGGGTGTCTCATACACCAATTTGGTGTTTGTCTTGACCATGACCTTAAAATTGGATAATAATAATAATAAAAGCATTCTCTTATCCATGATCACCAAAACCTGCGTCAACCCTTTGGATCTGGACGTATTGAAACCATGACATTTAATGGCTAGAAAGTCCGCCATGGATTTGGATTTTTGGTTTCATGCAATTTTCTATTTGGTGCTTACAAAACCTAGATGATAATTATTCAAAATGAAAAATTTTCGATGAGAAAAAAAATACTTTCAACATGTCCAAATTTCAATGGTCAATGTAGTTGAATTTGCTTTTAATTAAAATTCATTGCGTAGAGATCCTTTCACACAATGAACTTCCGCAAAGCAACTTCTCTTCCACAATTTTTAGACTTGTATTGTGAGCTTCAATTTTTGAACTTGTATTGCAAGTTTCTATGGTGGTCAATGGGGGGGATTCAACAGGTTGGTCTAAAGCTATAGTTCTAGTTGCTTCAAACCTAGATTTAGTAGATTTATGACAAATTCCCTATGGTTGATTCACATTCCTCCTGTCTACGCCTTCCCACTCATGATGTGTACAACTTGTGATAGACCAATTGGGGTCATGAACAATATTGGTATATTGAAACCATGATATTTAATGGCTAGAACATCTCCCATGGATTTGGATTTCTTGTTTCACACAATTTTCTATTTGCTGCCTACAAATCCTGGATGATAACTATTCTAAATGCGAAATTTTGGATGAGAACAAAATAATTTCAATGGCTCCAAATTTCAATGGTCAATGTGGTTGAATTTGACTTTACTGGAATTTCATTGTGTGGAGGTCTTTATGTGGAGATCATCTTGGCACAATGAAATTCTGGGTATATTTATCTAGATTGTTGATTTGTTGAATATTTAGCACAATAACCTTTCGGGTATCTTTATTTCGATCATTGATTCACTGAATATTAGGTAATCAGACAAACATGGACGCGGTCAATTATTTGACCGTGCCCATGTCTGATTGTCAAATACATAATTGGGATAAGCTCAGGGTGAACTTCCCCACAAGCATCCTCTAACCGTTTAGGGACTAATCTCAACATTATTTTCGTTCATTCCAAAATGATTCTAGAGAGTTAAGCTATGAATACCCGTTTAATTACTAATTATTCTTGCAATGTATGATGTAACGAAAGTGATCTATGTAATAATATACAGATTGACTAATAGCCTTGTTAAATGGCTAAGTACTCAATATACTTAGTAGAACAAATTCGTAGGTTTGTTAGATGAATAACTGAGTATAATGTTTCTTCATGCAAGAATTAATGGTGCCATATACTAGCACAACCACATTTATCATTGTGGTTGATGTACGCCAATAGGCGTATATGAAGCATATATACAACCACATTTTCTAATGTGATTGATATACACTGATAGACTTATATCAATCACATTAATAATTATTATCTATATTTTTTTAAATACCAACTATTTATCATTATTAATAACTATATAAATAATAACTATTCTTATATTTTTTATCATATATTATTATATGATTATATTATTATATTATAATAATAATATTAACTCATTAATAATATTAGAAATATTAAATTATGTAATAATAATAAGTGATAACAATAATATATTACCATTATTATTAATTGTAATAACTATATAATAAATATATTTTTAATTATATTTATGTATTATATAATATTATTATTATTGTAATAATAATATTTATATTGTAATAATTAAATATCTATTATTATATAATAATAATATTCAATCCTATCAGTAAACATATAGTTCTAATAATTAATTAGAAATTGTGAATAAGAGAATTTTTATGTATATTTTTTAAAGACAACTATTTTGATTTTAATAACTATATAAATAATAAATAACCATATTTATATATTATAATTTATTATATTAATATTAATAAATGATATTAATCATAATAATATTAGTAATATTAATTAATTATATATATTATAATAATTATTATTATATTATTATAATAATTAAAAAATACACACACACACACACATATATAATATAGAATATATCTATATAATTATATTATATATATTATTATATATCTAACATAGTCGGATATTTTTTATTTTACAAAAAGAAAAGGAGTGAGCTCCTTGTACATTCGGAAGGGGGCTGAATGCACAAAATGGGAGCACAGTCCCAGCATCCACACTTGCAGCCTTAATTCTGTAATATTTAAAGACTAGAGTGGCATATTGCCTTACATACTATCCTGAAAACAAATTATATTTGCATTACATTTAATAGAATGGACAAGATCACCAAAACTGATTTACTAATTCCTCCTGCTGGAGGTGGCGCTTCTTATTGTTCTTGGAGGATGTTTCCCCTTGTTGGCTTTGATTGAGGGCCTTGAGGTACTCAACTATTTCTTCCAAGTGCTTGCATTTGTCTTTCAGATCTTCTATTTCAGCTCTCTGCAGATCTATGTCTCTTTGCTTGTACACATTGGCTATCTTCATCTCTGCCCTGAGGTCCTTTAAGGCTTGATTAAACCTTCCAATCATAAACCTATTGGCCCTACAAGTTGGGAAACTGTCGTTATTTTCTGCTCTCTCTAGTGGATTGCAAGCCATTATGTTGCTTTGATTTGCTGTAGAGACTATGTCTTTTGTGATCTCAGTGGTGGCCCTCTTACTTTGATGTGTTAATCTTGTTCCTCTGTTGTTGATGGCAGAGTTCTGATTGATGGAGTCCTCTTGATGAAAAATCTCCAAAGCTCTGAGAGAACCAAAAAAGCTTCAACCCTGCTTTGTGTTCCAAAACCAATTTTTGGAGTTGTCTCGGACTGAAAAGCGGGCCGAGAGATGTTGGTTAAACATGATGTAAAACTTAAATGGAGAGTATGATTCCAGAAAACCTGGGGCTTGGGGACGCTAGGAGGAAGAGACTGCATTGAAAATGAAGGTAATTGTTAGATAAAGAACTTGAGGCTTGAGGACGCTGGGAAGATGAGACAGCCTATGTATTAAGCAGAGGATGGTAGCATTGATATGGGGAGAGGCAGTTACGGAAATTTGAGTGCTTGGATTATAAGCATCAGCTGAGGGAGAGTACTATGTAGTGAATGACGAAGATATCCTCTGTCAGTGAATTTTGGGCCTAGATATACATATTAGTGAGTCTAGAGGGAGAGTTTGGAGAACTGTTGTATGCTTCGGGCTCAAAGCTTCAAGCTGACTATGGGCGAGGGGATCACTTATGAGATGGCCTGTATTTGGATAGGCAAAATTTTATAAATGGTGAAGATTACTGAGTTCTTCGACCAATTTATTGATCTCATAATGAAGGGATAACCTGTTGCTATAGGTGAAAGTCATGATGCTGATCGCCTTTGTGCTTGTACAACTACCCATTGTAGCAAACCTTCCACTTGTGTGACAATTTTGATCATGTTGCTTGTGTTTGATATGACCATTACCATCTTTTCTTAGTGGTAAAGGATGCCTACATTCCTTATCATACGTGATTTGAAGATTTTTTGGGATGGAGTGGATTTTTTGCTCTGAGCCTTGTAGATTGCACATGAAATCAACTGCTATCAAATCTTCATTGTGTTCTGCAGACAATCTGAATCTGGGAGTGAAGATTTGATAATCATTTTTTTTCCTTTTGTTATGCTTCTTTCCTCTTTCTCCTTTCTCAGTCCCCATTTTAATTGTGGAAATCATGGTATGTTTTCAACACAGACTTCATTGTTTTCTTTTACAGTCCCAATTGGTCTTTCAAGAGCTTTATTAGCATAGTTATTTTCTTCCTTGTTTTGATTTCTCAATACATGCTTGAAAGTTATGTTTCCCAAGCATTTTATATTTAATCTGATCCTCTGACAAAATTTATTAATGGCGATACTGTTGAAATCCTTTTCATTTTCCATTACTACTATGATGATTGTCGAGTCTCCTATAATTATAAGATCCTTGATCGCATGTTTTTTCAACAGTCTTGTGCCTAATAGTAGGTTGTATGCTTCCGCCCTGTTGTCTGTTATTTCTCCAAAACTCGATTCATATGCTATAATTTGTTTCCCATTTGAATCTATAAGTATTCCTCCTACCCCCGCTTTTCTTGGGTTATTTTTTGAAGCCCCATCGAAAAAAAGTTTGAATCTTTTTTTTTCATCCATTCCTCAAATTCTTTGTCATCCAATTTTGATTTCCAATTCTTAGCTGTGGAAGTTTTTTTCTTTTTTGTTGTATCTTCTATTTTTTTTCCTAATATTTCTTTGCTATATCAATCTTTTTCTTCTTGCTGTAGGTTGTTCTGGTCCATATTTGATATTCCATTGGTGCTTATTATTTTTGATACTAGGTTCCAAGTTTTTGAAAGAATCTTGCCTATACTTGGTTTTTGTTCTTTGAAAATACATTTGTTTCTAGCTAACCAAATCTGCCAGCATAGAATTGAAGGGACGCATTTCCATATTCTGCTTATTGTGGCCTTGTTTCTCTTTGAATACGGGTAGCTCTTCTCCCAAGTTTTATGAAGTGATGACAACTGATTTGGAAATTTTATATTTATTTCCAGCGGACTTGTTATCTGGGTCCAGCATTCTCTAGCTATCCTACAATTCATGAAAAGGTGTTGGATTGTTTCTTCCTCCATTTGACACATGACACACCCAGAAGGCCCTTGTATTCCTTTTTTTTTCATAGGTTAGGATTTTACCTTTGATAAGAGTCCAAATGAAAACTTTGATTTTGGGAAGACATTCTGTTTTCCAGGTTTCCTTCCATAGACTCCATTCTTGTTGATTTTGTTGTTCTTGAAGGAGATTATACCATGATTTCACTGTCTATTCCCCTCCATTTGGGTCCCATACAAAGTCGTCCTGACCCTCTCTATTTATGGGAGTTGTCCCTGAAAGGTGAGATTTTAGTTTCTCCCATTGACTTTTTAGTATTTTTGGAATTGTTGGTATTTTCCGTCCAAGCCAATTATCCCGATCCCACTTAGAGATTGAGTATAAGGTATTTATCCTTCTCTCTTCCTTCCAACAAGGAAGTCCTCTTAGATTCCACTGGAGATTTAGAGGATCTCTTCCCATTATTCGGTCCTCCCATATTGCAATTGTTTTTCCATTCCCTGGATTTTTAGAAATTTGGTCTCTAATCAGAGGAATTATCTTTTTTACAAGTTTCCAAACTTGTGTGCAAGGGTTGACAGGAATGGGATCAGTTATCAATTTTGTTCTATGATGATTTAAATATTTCATTGCTAATATTTTTTCCCACCATTTTTCTTTCCCAGTTATCATTCTCCAAATTATTTTTGTCCCTAAAACAATGTTCATTTGACCTGGTAAGCGAATTGCTATACCTCCTTTTCCATAGTGAAGGGTGACTTGCTCCCATCGGACTAAGCTAAATTTGTGTTCTCTTGTTTACCTCCTTGCCATAAGAAGCTTCT
This sequence comes from Pinus taeda, assembly GCA_000404065.3. Lineage (NCBI taxonomy): Eukaryota > Viridiplantae > Streptophyta > Pinopsida > Pinales > Pinaceae > Pinus > Pinus taeda. The sequence continues at coordinate 57,828 of APFE030552362.1, read as the reverse complement.
TATTATTATTTCCATTTGCTTATGAGCACTTTCCAGGGCCAGAATAATCGCATATTGATAAATGGGAAGGGCCGATAGGAGGTACTTAATCATGATCACTCTTCTTGCCAAATTAAGCCACATCACTCCCAAATTTTGAATTTTATCCTTCATTTTTTCCACTTGCTTGCACCATAATTCCGCTTTTACATTTTCCTTTGCTAGGGGAAGCCCAAGGTAAGTGAAGTGGGTCCATCTTGTTTGTATTGGAATTTCCAGTATTTGTGATTTGTGCTGCATAACTCTTGGGGAAGTGTTCTAGCTATATATTCTGCATTTGGTGTTATTTAACATTCCTCCTAAGGCTTGGAGAAAATAATCTAGCACTATTTTAAATATTCTAGCTATTATGCTTAATTCCCCTCCCATAAGAAGGGTGTCATCTGCAAAAAGAGAGTGATTTATATCTTTGACCCCTCTTGCTATCTGCATACCTGTTATTTTTTTCCTTTCTCTAACTTTCTAGCGTTGCACTTAATGTTTCTCCCATGATGATATATAGGAATGGAGGTAGAGGACAACCTTGTCGTAGCCCTCTTGTGCTCTAAAAAAATTTACTGGGCCTTCCATTTATTAAAGGAGCTATCCATGGGTTTGATATGCACGCCTGAATAGTCTCTATAATATCTATTGAAAAGCCAAATTTTTTTAGTACTACTGCAAGATAATTATGATTAACTCTATCAAAAGCATTTGTCATATCTAGCTTTAGTATCATTCCTTTCTATTTCCTTTGAATACTTCTGTGAATGGCTTCCTGAACAATGATCACATTATCTGTGATTTGCTACTTGGGAACAAATATGCCTTGATTTTTAGATATGATTTCCAGAAGAATTTTCTTAATTATGTTTGTAAGAATTTTGGTGATTATCTTATAAGAAAAATTGCAAAGATAGATTGGTATGTATCTGTTGAATGTTACTGGATTGGACTCTTTGGGTATGAGTGCCAAAAAGGAAGATTTGGTGTTTCCTCCATTTTTTTTTTTGAAAGGCATTTTTGATCATTCTCATAAGATCTTTTTTAATAATATCCCAATGATGTCTATAAAAATCCATTGTAAACCCATTTGGCACTGGACCTTTGTCAGGGTGAAGGCACCAGATCACTTCCCTGAATTCATCCTCAATGATCTCTTTAATTATTTCTGCGTTTTGCTGATCACTTATTTTTTTATTTATGTGTTATAAAAATTCTTCATTAACTGCCTGCTAGTCGCTTGTTGTAAGTAGATCTTTGAAGTAATTATGAGCTGCTATTTTTATTTCTTCAGCTCCTTTTATCTCATGTCCATCTACTTGAATTTGTTCAATCTGATTTCTTTCCCTCCTTATTTTCATTGAATTATGAAAACAAACTGTGTTTTTATCTACTGATTTTAGCCAAAGACATCTGGATTTCATTCGACAGTCTTCATCCTCTTTCCTATTTTGCTTATAGATTTCCAAAAAGACTTCCTTTTCTTGTAGATAATCTTGTTTTCTTTCTTCTTTATTTTATTTTTCCTTATGAATGTTGTCCATTTTTTTTGTAATTCTATTTTCCTAGCTTTGTCTCGTATATCATTTTCTCTTGCCCAAGTTTTTAAATGTAGCCTTAAATTCTTTAGCTTTGTTTACCAAACATACTGAGGAGACCCATTGACATTTTTTTTCCAGCTTTCTTTGATTTGTTTTCCAAATTCTTCCTTGTTACAAGCCCCAACTCCAATTATATCTGAAGGGGAGCAGGCCTTGATTTTCCAAATTACCCATGCTTAGAACCACCGGTTTGTGATGTGAAGTTGTTGTGTGGATGATCTTTCTTTTCACAAGAGTGAATTTAGATGCTATGTTTTCTTGTACTAAGATTCTATCCAACCTTTCCTTGATATTATTCTTGCCAATTCTCTTATTTCTCCAAGTGTACTTCCCATTGCTTGGTGGAATGTCGATTTGTTTATGTTGTTCCAGTATTTCTTCATGGGCATCTCTTGATGGATCTGGATGATAATTCCAGCCATTTTTTTCAATGTTTCTTATCAGATTTAGATCTCCTCCAAGGATTAATTTCCTATTTTGTCTTTCTGCTAGTTCTTCTTTAATCGATTTCCAACAGTGCTCTTTTTCTCTGTAGTGGTTTGGAGAATATACATTCATAATGATATATAGTTCCTTTGTGTTGAGATCTCTCAAATATGTTCTTATCCAGTGACTGCCAATTTTTTGATTTATTTGTTCCCATTTCCTTTTATCCCATATGGTACAAATTCCTCCTGATGCTCCTGTAGCCTCTAGCATTGTTCCTTCATAATTTCTTAATTTTTTGATCATTTTTTTTTATTTTCTTGCTTGCTTGTTTTGGTCTCTTGGATCATATAGATGTCTGGATTTTCATTGATTAAAATATCTCTAGCTGCATTGGCTTTGAAAGTGGTGCCAAGGCCGTGATAATTCCAAGAGACCACTATCATTATTTACTGTTGTGTTGATGTGATCCTCCCTTTCCTCTTTGCTATTTTTTTCATTATTTCCTGTATTTTTCCCAAGGAAGGATTCCATTGGTTGTTGAGTTCCTAGTGCCATTTCTTTAGCCGCTATCTCATCTTTGATTTCCTTCTTGGATTTCCTTCCCACTCTTTTTTGTTGATTCCAAGTTTGGGGTTTTTCTTTAGCTTGATTTATGGTTAATATGTGATCCACTGAGGGAGGGGATGGGGGGGAGATAGGGATAGAGGAAGAGGGTATGAGAGCAAGGGAGGAGGGGTTTGATGTTGGGGATCTGGGAGAGGGTGGATCAATAAGGTCTTCCAAGGGTCCGAAGGGGTTCGGAGATGTGTGAATAGGGGGGATAACCTTCAATAAGGGCTGAGAAGAAGTCTCATTTAGTTCTTGGGGCTGGGAGGCATTTGATATCGACTGCTTATTGATGGGTTTTTTCCTTTTTACTTGTTCCCATGTATTCTCTTGTTCTTCTACATTTTCATTCTCTTTTTTTTTAAGACACCTATTAGCAAAATGACCATACTCATGACATACATTGTATTTGAATGGTATTTGCTCATAGTCCAGCTGCTGTATATGCGTCCACTGATCAACCTTGATCTTTATTGCCTCTGGAAGACCTTTTCCAAGATCTACTTCCACACATATTCTAGCACATGCGTGCATGTTGTCCTTAGGTTCACATTTGTCTATATACTTTCCCACTGCATTTCCTATAGCTTTGACTGAATTGTCTCCCTAGCAATGTAATGGAAGGTATGGAAGTCTGACCCAGACTGGGACTGCATTTGGGACATCCATTTCTGGATTGAAATCTGGCGTCCACCTATTTGGATATAAACCTTTAGAATCCATTAAGTATGGACCATTTCTGAATATCAGATCTCTACCTTATTTTGATTCAAAAAGAAAAGTGTAATACCCCCTTCCACAAAATCGTATTGCTATCTTTCCCTGGGGGGTTGTATTCTAATTTCTTTCAACCCAATTTTGTACTGATTTGGGTGACATCCATAACCTCGTGAACTATCCAACAAGTCCACGTTCTGCCCGCAAAAGAGCTTCTGGTCGAGGGAGAGTCGGTGGGAGAGAGATCTCTGGTATATCTTCGAGCTTCTTGACAAATTTGTTGATTGTTGGCCTATTCTTGGAGCTCCATTCGCATCAATCATGGATGCGGATGCTTCTTCATTTTCTTCGTTTCCTTGATGGTTGGGGGGGGGGG
>APFE030552362.1:21538-42236 GCA_000404065.3 Pinus taeda | reverse complement strand
GGGCAGATGCCATTTACAATACCATGGGTAAATTCCATGGGTCAATGAATAATATGGGTGGATGAGTACCATAGATAACCAATACAAGGGGCCATTTTCCATTCGGATCAAAAGTTTAAGGACAATTGATATAAGCCAAGCTCATTCAAAAGAAAATCATGATTAAGCAATGCAGTAGATTTCATGAGGACATGTAATAACGTCAGCTGGGGGGGTATGTAGAGTCTCTAAAATGTATTCAAAATATCACTGACTTTCACCTTTATCACTATCATTTCACTCACATGTCACAACTCCATAGCCATATAATCTTTCATTAGCTTCCATTTTCATAATTATATGGGTTACCTTTGTGTTTTCCAAAAGATAATGATTTCTAGTATTATAAGTGAATTAAATGGTTAAAACTTAGAAAAATGACATATACTTGCTAATACTTAAAAGTGGCTTGAGTTTCATGACATGTGTAGGTCATTTGGAAGCTAACAAGGCACCCTTATGCGGCCTCCAATGCTCAAATTCGAATTCCCTTCAAGATATGGAAGAAGATTTGGATAAAGGTCAAAGAGGGTATGTGTCTCATCGTTACCTATTTGAGTTGTAACTCTATGAGATTTTCTAGGGATCTAGGGAGAGAATAATGGACCTCCATTAATGAGGTAATTTCTTATATTTTTGTATAAATAGCAGAGCCTTCTCTTTTCAAAGGCATGTGTAAAGTTGGGGAAACGCTCATGTTTTGAATATAGAATTTGGATTTGGCACCATGCTCATGAGTGATGTTCACCTTGATTTGGTTATGCTTGCATTTGGAGACTCTCAACTTGCCATCTCTCATGATTTTGGATTAGCCACCTACAATGTGTGAGATTTATTGTTTTTCATATATTAAGATTTATTTCTTTCATATATTTTCCTGTGTGAGAGGTTAAGAGTGATTGTTTTTATTTTCTTTCTACCTAGAAGTTAAGAGCATTTGTTTTTATTTGTTTTCATATCTTTTCCTATGTGAGAGGTTAATTGTGGTTGTTTTTATTTTCTTTCTACCTAGAAGTTAACAGAATTTGTTTTTATTTGCTTTCATATCTTTTCCTGTGTGAGAGGTTAAGAATGATTTTTTTTGCTTTCATTTCTGAAAGAGTGGTGTGCTTTTCAGTTCCAGCAAGATTGAAAGATTAAGATTTCAATTCCGTGATCTATACTATAATTGTACCATAATTTATTTTGAGTTGATTGTTGAATTAGAATAGGTGAATTTGGTTTGTCATTATTTGGTTTCGTAGTTAGATTGACCTAAATTGGAAGTCAATTTCTAGCATATACAGTGCACGCATGCTTCACAAGTTTTACAAAACCCCCGGGTTGACAATTAAATGATAGGTAATTAATTTGCCTCAATAGGACACACATTATCAATGTTTTGAAACAAATAATCATCTTATTCCGAAATACACCTTTCCACTACTATGACAAGTGTATGTGTAACATTTTGTAATCCTCCTATTCTTGTTATGGTAGGTGTGTGTAACATTTTGTAGTCTTCCCATTCTCGTTAATCCTCATAGTGTCAATTAACAAATGGCATGGTAAATTTTTAATCAAGCTTTGTAAAAAGTTAATTTAAACAAGGTTTAATCATGTGATTTATATATGTAGGGAAGTTAGTCATGTGAATTACATCCATTGATATTGTGGCGATGACGAGAATATACTGGCATCTTTAAATTTAAACCCTCCAATCAATTTTTTTAATTAGTAAAATGATTAAAGTGCCTAATTTCAATAGGGGGACACCTTTAGGTGTAATATCCTATTGCTAGAGTGTTTATTCCTCAGCCGCTTATTACTATACCATGAAAGCAAGATTAACGTTCAAGGTAAGGAGTAACTTACCGAGTTCTTAATAGATTCATTGTGTTTTTACATGGGTAAACTAGCATGACATACCAATAAATAATAAGAAAACATCGTACTATGAGATTATGATATGTACATTTCTCACCTGGTGCTTACAAAGGCTCATACCATCGTGTGAGAGTGATGATGGTAGCTTGACATTTGATGGATTTCTTAGCATGTATCACTCTATTTTCGATGATAGATCGGAAGGTGAATCAAGCAATGCCGAAATTGGGTTTTGTACTTTGTGAAAATACACAAGGATCTTGACTTTAAGAAATCCAAATAGCTCGAACCCAAAACCACAATGTTGAGAGCCTTGCACGCTATAGACACTGAGCTAGATAGGCATTGCAAAATTCATTTATCAATGTAAATTAGTATCCTTCAATATGTTTCGATTATAAATTAAATTAAGTTTGCATCAAGCATCTAAATGTATATGGTGTTGATGATAAATTAAATTATGTTTGCATCAAGTGCGTAAATGTATCTGGTGTGGAAGTTCATTATGCAGAAGTTCAATCAGATAAATCTGGTGTGGAATTTCATTATGCAGAAGTTCATCTCATTGGGTAGATTTTGGCATATGGAAGTAAAGTTTTTTATTTATGAGTGAGTACATGTGTCAATTAAATTATTATTGAAGTTTGTGTAGAGAGATTTGTGTGAAGATTTTGTGTAAAGAGATTTGTACGGAGAGTTTTGTGCATACACGGAAATGAGGAGAAATGCAATATTTTTCTTTTATTAGTGGGCAATAGTAGTAGAGGCAGATACTAAGTGCATTGCAAATATTAATCTTGTTATACCTTGTTACGTGTTTAGTAAGTGTGAATCTTCTCATTTGTAATGAAAATTTTATTTTTTTCTAACCAAAATTTTATTTTGGAAAAAAATATGTTCTCATGCATGTAAGTAATATTTCTGGATTTTTTCTCATGTGATATGATTATTAAGAGATAGGTATTTACAATGATATGTGATGTATTATTGTAATTATGATTTGTCATTTGGATTTCTTCTTATCTGTTATTGATTATTAAGAGATTTACTAGCTCTTTATTATCATAGGTTTTTTACAATGAAATGTGATGTATCATAGTCATTATGATTTGTTATTTATGGTATTAATTAATTTACTTATATTTCTTATTATTATTTTTTTCAATGGAGTTTAAATTGGTACATTATGATGTAGTGTTTATGATAATTTTTTCTTGAAGAAAACCATATTTTAATTTTGGTACTTGGTTTTGCTAGTAATTTGATCATGATTATGTTAGTCTAGTAAGTGTTTCCCATATAGATCTTTGATGTGTATTTTGAACAAATTGTTTGTGTTTTGAAGGTTCAATGATATCAATCTTCTTCAAGATGATTTCTCACTTAAGGATTGTGTCCTATTGAGGAAATATTATGTATTGAATAATTTTTTGAGGTTTCTTTTAGTGGTTTTCTATGTAATCAATAAGTTTGTTGTGGTTAACGTGGAATGGAAATGTTGTCATCCCACAACTTTTATTTGGAAACATTTCATGCATGGTGACTTCATTTGAAATTTAGTTTTTAATGTGCAATTTTTGTTAAATGTTTTTCGGTTTCTTCTTAATGTAAGTGTGACGTTGTAGTGATCATATTTTTCCAGAAAATTTGTTGTAGAAGGACACAAATGACTTATGCATACTTGATTGTAAACATTGAAAGTTATCCATCTAATCATCTGAACACTATTCAAAAGGATGATTGAGGCTCCACCATTAGGCTTGGATCCCTACATGATAATTTTATATTAATAAATCAAACATTCTAAATTTTCCTAATAAGCCCCTATTCACTCATGACTCATCAATGAAAAATATATGATTCCCCCCAAAACTATGTATTTCTCTTGTACCATCCAAACCATAGTGTTTACAACCCATCAATTGAAAATAAAAGGCCCAAGTTTTCTATAATCTTAGTATTAGCCTATTTTCCCTTTCACAACATCTATTTTAGTATAAATAGAGTTGTTACCCTTGCATTCTTTTATATATGATCTTTCAATTTCTAGGGTTCTTGGGTTTAATCTTTTGCACATGAAATTTCCATTGGATCATGTGTTTTCTCTATCCTCCCTTTTTATTGTCCTCCTTGAGCCTATGAGGATGTTCCCCATCTGACTTATTGTAGGTTTTTCTATAGTTAGAGGAGATTTGCATTTATTCTCTGTTATTTGGTTCTACCTCCATAACCAATTACATTCTTGGGTGATTTAGAAGGGATCTCTCTCTAAATCTTGGCAACTCTTCCTCCTCTGGAAACCCTAGTAAGTATTTAGATTTTGGAAAACCTAGTAGCTCTTCCTCCTCTTCAAGCATTAAAGGATAAAAAATGTTCAAATCCTCCATGTAAATAACATAATAGATGCTCACATACAGTGTAAAATGTAGTATAAAAGCAGTCTTCCCCCCATGTTACACAATCTCAAATGAACCATAAGTAAAATTGATAAGATACCTTGTGTCAATTGATGAGCCCCAAAAATGGGTAATTATATGGGCTCATTTTGCCTTTTATTTCAACTTAATCCACCATTCTCATTATTTTATTGCATGTTTTTAAATATATTTATGCTAATAGAGTGAATTGGGTTAGTCATTTTTCCATGTAGTCTAATGTGTGCTCTATACAGATTTTTTGGTCAATTTTGGACAAAGTCAAGGGAATTATGAGCAAATGGAAGCCAAAACTCGAGGAAAACAAGGAAGAGGATTTGTAGGGTGTGTCTCCTTCATTTATGACCCCTTTCCTCGAATCCTCCATCAGCAACTTGGAGCACAAAGGTCCACATTGATGCATCCAAGGGACAATTGAGCAAGTAAAGAATGATTGTTGTTTATCTCCAATTCTGGGAAGCCAAGTTCCTTGATTGTAGGAGGCCTGTTGGAGGACTCCATTTGTATAAATAAGGGGGCTTTAAGCCTCTGTAGTTTAGTCAGTCATCAGTAGAATTTTCACACTTTTTTGCAGCACTTGTTCAGCTTATTTTCGAGTTCCTTTTTAGAACAGTTTATGTAATGTGACTGTTATTTTTGATAATGAAGATGAAACAGTTTTTGAGCCAGCACTAATCTCTTTCAGAGGGCTGAAGCTCTTGGGTTAGGGCCCAACCCAAGCTTCCCAACACCTCCTACTTTGTACTTGTATGTTTTTGCTTTAGTTCATGAGTTAATTCCTATTACATATATTCATTTTACTTTGTTAGATTAGGTTTCTTTTGATGGTTTGCATAGCTGTTTTGTGTTTCAGTTGCTCAAGGAGGTTACTACAGTGATAGAATAAGATTCAAAAAGGCCAACAACAGGCCCTCATCTCCTTTCTCCCTTGCTGGGACATGATTTGAGGTCAAGGCACTATTGCTGCCACCAAAAACACAGTTTTGCTCTTCCATGCAACTACTAGTGTGATGACTTGATTGATATGTTGATTCAGATTCATTTGCCTAGATTATTTCTTGTTATTTTCCAATAGATCTCTTTGCATGCTTTCCTACTCAAAGGTTACTATTCAACATTTTCTTTTGTAAGTCGGAAATTAGGTCAAGCTAGAGAAATTTTTGTTCATAGTATAGTTAGTTCTTGCTTTGATCAGCTTTTGTAAGTAGATGTGAAGATCTCTTGCAGGACACCTCATCTCACCATACATCCATAAAAATTCCAGCACCATCTCACTTCTCATAGATTTCCCAAGTCATTTGCAATATTTCGCCAATCTGCCCTAATTTCTTTGTTTTTCTCCATAAGCTTTCCTCTCGTCATTTGAACAAATCCAACCATCATGTTCGTTCTTGATCTTCCTTGACAAGTTCTAGGCACCTCAACACCTTCATCTAGCCTTCAATTACCCTTTTACACCATTCTTCCACCTTCAAAACTCCAAAAATAGCTCTTGGCCTCCTCTTGTAGATCCCTGCAGCCTCCTGTAGTGAGTGATTTTTCGAAGCTCGATCACTATGAAAGTCTTCAGAAGGGTATTAGGGGCTTCTTAGGACCTCTCCACACCTCCCTCTACCTCTACAAAATCCAAATCCATCTTCCTTTGCCACCAAACCTCTACATAACCACAACCAGATAAGTCACAAACATAATAATTTCACATAAAAGCACTCAAAAGCAAAAAAAGATGTTTTCTTCTCATTTATTTTTAGAAGTAACTTGAATAAATGTAATTTAATTTTTCAATAGTCAATGGCACTCACTTCATAATTTTTCATCTATTTTCCTGCAAAAGTAGGGTTAGTGGGTAAATTAGGGTTTGTTAGGGTTTGCTAGTGTTTGCATTACATTTCAGTTTTCCTTCTCTTTCTGCAAATAGAATCACCTCTGTAGAGTTAGCTTTCTTTCATCATAGCTAAAAGCTTCTTATGAGAATTCATAGAAGTTGGCTTAAGCTCCTAGTGATCTTGCACCAGCTAGCCAAGTGACAGCCTGTAGTAAGAGCTAGTACTTGTGCATACAGCACCATCGCTTCCAAGTTTGTTACGAACTACGGGGTTGATAAAAGTAAAGTAGGAAGCCCCAAGAGTTGTAGCATTATTGCTGCAATACTGGTGCTCACCATCTTTTTGGTGCCATTGCCGGTGAAGCGTCCAAGTATTTGTGATTACTGCTTTCTTCTATTTTCTACTGCAACATTCTGCTAAGTAGTTTATTTCAGCAAAAGTAGAGTAGTTGTTTCATTTCAATTTTGTCATTTCAATTCTGCAAAAGTAGATTAGGCATTTCTTGCTTTCATTTCAATTCCGCAATTTCAATTCTGCAAAAGTAGATTAGCCATTTCTTGCTTTCATTTCAATTCTACAATTTCCGTTTCAGCAAACGTAGATTAGTCATTTCCTGCTTTCATTTTAATTCTACAATTTCCATTTCAGCAAATGTAGATTAGTCATTTCCTGCTTTCATTTCGATTCTGCAATTTCATTTCAGCAAGTTCATTTCAGTTAGTTGCAATTTGTTGTTCAATCCATTTCAGTTTTGCAGGTACAAACAGGAAAAAAAACAAAAAAAAAAAAAATCACCCAAAAAAAGATTTCCTTTCATGCCTCGTAGGAATAGAGATAATTCAGGAAAATTCCTACCCAACACCCCCACCACATCACATAGTCACCCTTCTCTCTTCTTTCGTGGCAGTGATCCAGAAGAACCTATAGGTGAACCACTAGAGATATACGAAGATCCTATAGTAGAAGAAGAGCAAGAAACCATCCCTCTTGAACCATGGCTGAGAATAGAAACGTTAGATGGAATGGAGAAATAGTAGAGGGTACCTTTCCCATCTGAGAGACCAATGGGGACACTAAAATGAAGAACATAAGTGCTTCAGCCTTACCTCACTTCCATGGGTTGACTACGAAAGATCCTGACACCTTATTGTTTGAATTTGTTGTTATCTGCCGAACCTATGACTATGCAGAAGATGAGGAGAAGTTGAAATTGTTTCCTTCTACCCTCGAGGATGCAGCATTATGTTGGTTCATGGGGTTACCTGGCAACAACATCACAACTTGGGCTCAGATGCAGCAAGCCTTTAATAACAAATACCGGGAGTACTGTAGGTCAAAGGATACCAAGGAAGAAATCTTCTGAATGACCATGGGAAGTGATGAACCCTTGGAAGATTACGAAGAGAGGTTTCAGCTCAGTTATAAAAGGGTTAGGTGCACACTTGACCCCGAATCTCTGAAGTTGGTCCTGCTCAGAGGGGTCCCAGAAGACCTTCTAGATACCCTCCATTTGCTGGCAGGGGGGGGGGCATCTACTAACTACCTTATGATGACATAAAGACTATGTTTAGAAACCATTCTAGGGAAACCAGGAAGAGAGGTAGGGGAAGTCAACCCTCAACCAGTACATCCTCATTCAGTTCATCCCTTAGAGGTGAATTTGAAAACTTGCAGGAAGATTTCAAGAGCGAGATGAGTTAGACTCTTGCCATGCAAATGGATACCTTGCATATCAAAAGAAAACAAGAGGAAGCAAAGAGGGCTTTGGCCATCTTTTGTCCAAGGTGCACTAGAAGGCATCCTAGGAACAAATGTCCATTGAACTCTATAGAAGTGTGTTCAATCTATGCAGAAGACCATTTTACGAATCAGAGCCCTTCCTTGCCCGAAATTAAAGCTGCATACCAAGGGGCTGAAGGGGCCACTGAGCCACTTTATTTCATGAACCAAAGGAGGCCACATGGGCCCAGACCTTACTTGCAGGGGATGTAAGGGACATCCCATACATATTACAACCCCAATCAAACCACTTCCATGCCTTCTTGGGGTCCCCCTGCTCATCCTTCCTGGTCCACACCCCCTACTTGGTCATATCCATCTCAATACCATGCTCAACCAGCTGCTCATTCATTTCACTCTTATGCTCAGCCATAGCCTTAGTGGAATGCACCTCATCAGGGGTGGATGCCCTAGTATAACTCTCCTCCCGCTCTTTTTCCTCCATCACCTGCTCAACCACAACCATTGCATCTTGCTCCACCAAGGAAACCTCAAATACCTGCTCAACCGAACCCAAACTCGAATAACAGACAGGCCCAACAGGTATATAGTGGGGAAACATCATGCTCAACCTACGTTGTGGGGATTCAGGAGATTAACCTACGATCTGGGAAATTTCTCCCAGATAACCAGCCCCCCCCAAGAAGGATGAGGAAGAAAAAGAGGAAAGTGAACCACAAGCCATTCCACCCTTTCCTGAGAGATTATCTAGAATAACACAACCTACCCTGGAAGAAACTGAACTTCTGGGAGAATTGAAACAGTTATGTGTAAAAATACCACTTCTCCAAGCCATAAAGGATGTGCCTATATATAACAATATGAACAAGGAGAAGTGCTTCAGGCACCCAGGTAGGCGCAAGAGATATGCTCCAACTATCAATGTCATAGGACAACTATCTGACCTAATGTTGGGGCAGATAATCTGTCTGAAATATCTAGACCCTGGAAGTCCTGTAGTCCATGTCCACATCAATGACATCATAATCCCCCATACCCTGATTGATCTAGGGGCTGCCATTAATGTGATGACCAAGGACACTATGCTCAAGCTCAACCTTTGGGGCTCCCTGAGAAAGACCACAATAGTACTACAATTAGCAGACTGCTCCACCATGACCCTTGAAGGGATTGTGGAAGATGTAATGGTCTCCATTGATTCTTGGGAGTACCTTGTTGATTTCCTGGTTCTCCAACCAAAGGCAAAGCTCACTGGGTATCCTCTCATCCTAGGAAGACCCTGGTTGGCTACTGCAGATGCCTACATCAGTTGTTGAGCTGGGAACATGACAATCAAGAATGGGCATACGTCCAAGCAGCTAGTCCTATATCCTCCTGCCCAACCTTTGTTATAACATGATTTACCTCTCTGGTTGGAGGAGGAAGATGAGGATGAAGTCTATTCCACACCACTGTGTGTAGTGGAAGCTACCATGTTGGGGGGGGGGGGGGGGGTGGGGGGGGGGGGGGGGGGGGGGGGCACAAATCGAGGATGATCTTATTGAAAAATTGATTCAGAATCCACCCCCTAGTGTGTTGCCATTAGAAGAACTAGTGGAAGAAACCCAAGCCAATTCGTTAGTTGATCTCTGTGTGGCTGACCCAACCTCTCTCTGAGCTAAGAATGTGGAATTCAACCCAAAAAGAACGTTGAATATCAACTCATCCCTATCCACCTCTCAGGAGAAAGAACTAGGTAGCTTATTGAGAAACCACTTGGATGCCTTTGCTTGGAGCTATAAGGAGATGAAGGGAGTGCACCCTTCAGTCTATACTCATCACATTTACATTAAGGAAGATTGCAAACTAGTCAGGCAGCCTCAAAGGAGGATGAATCTAGCCCTTAAGGACATTGTCAAAGAAGAACTGCAAAATTTATTGGATGCAGGATTCATCTACCCTATCTCTGACAGCGAATGGGTCTCTCCTTTGGTGCTAGTGCCAAAGAAAAATGGGAAGTGGAGAATCTATGTCGATATCGAGAACTAAACAAGGCCACCAAGAAGGACCATTTTCCTTTGCCTTTCATAGATCAAGTGTTAGATGGCCTGGCAGCGAAGAAGTTTTTCTACTTCTTAGATGGGTTCAGCAGGTACAACCAGATCCAAATCAACCCGGAAGACCAGGATAAGACCACTTTCACTTGTCCTTGGGGTACCTTTGCATAGCGGGTCCTTCCTTTTGGATTGTACAATGCTCCCACCACTTTCCAGAGAGCAGTATTGAGTATATTTGTTGAATTGGTTCATGATGCAGTGGAAATCTATATGGATGACTTACCCCGTATGGTTCTAACTTCCAGGAAGCTTTGTCTAACCTAGGAAAGGTTTTGGACAAGTGTATTGAGATAAACCTATCCTCCAGTCCTGGAAAATCTGAGTTCCTGATGACTCAAGGGACCGTGCTAGGTCATGCACTCTCTCAGCAAGGATCACAGGTGGACCCCAACAAAATTGCCATCATCCAAAGGGTCCCACCTCCTCAAAAGGTAAGATATGTTCGAAGTTTCCTAGGTTTAGCAAGGTATTATAGAAGATTCATTAAGGACTTCAGTAAGCTAGCCTCTCCATTATTTGGTATTTTGGGAAAAGATGATAAGTTCATATGGACTGACAACTGTCAAGAGGCTCTGGATACTTTGAAAAGTAAACTGGTGACTGCGCCAATTTTGAGAGGTCCAAACTGGGCCCTACCTTTCCACATTCATACAAATGCCTCGAACAAAATGATAGGAGTAACCTTAGGGCAAGTTGATAATAAGCTACCTTATGCCATACATTTTGTAAGTAAAAACTTGTCAAAGGAAAAATTAGACTACATTGTAACTAAAAAGGAGCTCCTAGCTATAGTCCGTTCCCTAAATAAGTTCAAACACTACATCAACAGTTATCAAACATTTGTACACACTGATCATGCCACAATTAGGTATTTGATAAACAAACCAGATGTAAATGCTCGCATTATTAGATGGTTGCTTTTATTTCAGCAATTTGATTTAACCATTATTGATAATCCAGGTAAGAAAAAAGTTGTTGCTGGTTTTTTGTCTAGAATAGACCCGCCTGTAGGTGAAGAAGGAATGGTGGATGATCAAATGCCAGATGAACACCTATTTTCTATCTCAGTACTCTCTCTATGGTTTGCTGATATAGCAAATTACTTGGTTTCAGCACAATTCCCGCCACACCTGTCCTCAAAAGAGAAGAGCAAGATCGTGAGGAAAGGTGCCCCTTTCACCTGGATTGGGGGAAATCTCTTCAAACTTGGCCCAGATTAGTTTTTGAGGAGATGTGTCAAGGAGGAGGAATTTTTTGACATTCTCCTAACCTGTCATGATGGGCCCTGTGGGAGCCATTTTGCAGGAAAGAGGATGGCCTTCAAAATCCTGCAAGCAAGTTACTATTGGCCCACTCTTCATTAAGATGTAAGGAGATATATCAGCCAGTGTGACCAATGTTAAAGGATGGGGAAACCTACTCCAAGGGATGAGATGCCCCTACAACCTCAAGTGACTTTCGAGCCATTTGAGAAGTGGGGAATGGACATTGTGGGTCCTATCAATCCTCCTTCAAAGCAGAAATATTACATCATTGTGTGCACTGATTATCTGACAAAATGGGCAGAAATAAAGGCAATCAAGGCAGTAACAAAAGAAAAATTAGTTGAGTTTTTGAGAGAGAATATATTCTACAAGTTTGGATATCCAAGAGAGTTAGTCATAGATCAAGGGAGTTAGTTTACCTCCAATTTGATTGAAGACCTACTCACACATCACAAAATTAAGCACAAAACTTCCACCCCTTATCATCTGCAAGCAAATGGATAGGTGGAAGTCACTAACAGAGCTTTGAAAGGAATTTTGACCAAGGTAGTGAGCAGCAGCAGAAAATATTGGGCAGATCGATTGGTTGAGGCCACCTGGGCCTATAACATCACATGGAAGACCACCATAGGGTTCACACCCTATGAGCTGGTCTATAGGAAGAGGGCTTTGTTGTCAATAGAATTTGAATATAACACACTAAGGATGGTAGATCAACTGGACCTAGATCTCAGACATGCATAAAAGGAAATGTTACTTCAACTAAATGGATTGGATGAACAAAGATTACAGGCCCTTCTCCAATCAGAGGTAGTCTAGCTTCAAAGGAAAATATGGCATGATAGACACCTCAAAGAGAAACAATTTCCGGAGGAGATTGGGCGCTTCTGTATGATTCAAGGTATAAAGATTTCAAGGGAAAACTGAGGACAAGATGGTTGGGACTGTACACAGTAGAAAGGTGCAACGACAATGGTTTAGTTCTAATCAGGACCGTTGATGAAGAATCCATCCCCATGTTTGTCAATGGGTATAGGTAGAAAATCTACAGGAAACCCCTCTCCAAGCAAGAATTCATTGAGAATCTGAGTAAAACACTATTGGTAGTGGAGCAAGTCTTTGCCTCCACTCCACCCAAACTCTAAAAAATAAAAAAAAGGGGAGAATAAAAGATCCCTGGGTGAAAACCTCCCCCTTGGAGGTGCCCAGGGCAAGCAGTGAGGGTGAAAACCTCCTGGAGGTGCCCCAACTGTCTCATAAAATAAAATAAAATAAAAATAAAAAAAAAAAAAAAAAGAAAAAACAAGAACAAAAAAAAAAAAAAAAAAAAAAAAAAAATAAAACTTCTTTTGAATACTTTCCAGGTTGTAGGAGGGCCATAGAAGAAAAAGGGACATGGATATATCATTTCTCCATCGCCATTGTATTTTCCCAGTCCCTGGTCTCACTTGTTCTAGAAATTATGCATCCTACAGGAAGCTTTGTGCATTCTACAGGAGGCTCTTGTAGAAACCATAGAGAGCTCGAAATCAAGTCCAAAAAAGGATCAGAGGGCTAGAAACTTGTCCAGAAGACCTGTGGACCCCCTGCCACAATTCATCCTTATAACTCTCCATTCCATACTTGCACCACTGCATTTCCACTCACTTCTTTCCTCCCTACACAAGAAAACATAGAAATCTTGTTTCTTTTGTTAAAAGAAAAAGTGAAGAATAAAACAACAACATCCTTAGCTTATCTCTTACATGGTGCATCCCAGATACTCTTCCTTGGCTGATAGAACCATCCTCAGCTATCTCTCCAGTCCCTGTTCAAGCCTTAGCCAAAAGTTTTAGGGGGAGAAGCAGTTATAGGAAATTCGGTAGGATTTCTAAAAGTTGATCCCCTTAAAAATCGAGCTCCAGAGGTAGGGTCAGTGCAGCCGCAGATGATAAAACACGCAAGGAACCGGTCGTGGTTAAAGATCACTAGCATGAGGTAGCAAAGCCACCAATTCAGAGGCCACAGACGCCAGCAGCAACAATCCATGAACAGAATGCCAAAGTCTGAGCATGCAACAACACAGTAGCGACTAATAGGTAAGTGACTAAACCCGTTCCTCTGTTGCATGAGTATAATTTGAAAACTGCATGGACAAGTGAGATGGTTGCGATTAAATGAGATTGGTGGCTAGCTAACTAGTCACCCTCGTCCAATTCAAATAGCACCCCTCATCCAGATCAAACAGCACCTCGCCTAGTTCAAACAACGCTCAATGGGTGCAGTCAGAACGTGTGTTCAGTCAACTCGGGAAAAACTCAAAACAGGTAGTGGCAACGTTTAATGGGAATGCTGGAAGTGATTGTGGGCAGGCAGCATGAAGTTTCATAATGGCACTAAAGCAGGGACCAACAGTCCGGATGGGGATAACGTACCCTTCTTGCCACCTCACCTCATCACTGCAGAACACTCTCGTAAGCTTAAGTATGCTACAGTCGACCGCCTTCACCACCTTTGTTTTCATTTGCATTGACGAGTTCTCTGCTGTAGCAACCAACCTACCACCTCTAGAGCCTCGAAACAGTCGCTCTCTATTAGTTTCAAAACCCTTCTGCTTATCGGGCTCTACAGGAGAATTATCACACTCTAGAGGAGCGGAAACACAGTCCTACAGGAGCCCTTTTACTGAAGCACTAGTGAACAACATTGCAGAGGAAAATTCGAGATTTTTATGGCAAATTCGAGCTCGAAAAGGTAGGCTTAGTAAAACCCACTCTACATTTCCATATATATATATAAAAGGTGGTGGGATTCGAAGTGAAGTATTGAGTTGAAAAGAAGGGAAAAGTGAGAACATAGTTTGCTTGTGTTTTAAAAAAAAATATACAGTTTCTCCATTTTCTCTTTGCACTAAAAAACTATCTCTTTCTCCTCCATGGTATTCTCCTGTGTAAAAAGATGATGCAACTTTAGAGAATTAAGCCTGTAAAAAAAAGTAAATTTGCATTGGGTAGTCTGTTTACTTTGTGGAAGGAAAATAACAGTGTCTTGTATACCCTCTATTATTTAAAAGATATTGTTTCCCTCAAACAGACCGAGAATAAAATTAAGGTTGAGAAAAAAGTTTGAAGGGAAGGAAAATGGCAATTTGTTTTCGTTAAAAAGGAAGAACATGAAAATTTCTCTCTCTTGTTCCAGAAAGAAAACCTCAGTTGTTCCTCTATTTTCGGGTTTGAAATTTGCTACATTCCTCCTCACCTGAAACATTCCAGCAGTCTCTGAACATCATGACAGGGGGTTTTATGAGCAATGAGCCTCTAAATTCAACTAAGTTGCATGAACATCCAGAAGTGGTAGCCCTCTTTACCAAGGCAAATTGGATGCCTTTCTTTGAAAAATTTCATGGGTATGTTGAGGAAGTCACGGAGCAGGGAGTACCACTCCCCAAATAGGATGAGGGAAGCCATGAGGAGAGTGCCACTCTATAAGCACTCTATGCAAATTTTGAAGGCCAATTGGATTGGCCTCAAATTTAGTCCTCCATTGCTGTTAGGATCGTTGGAAGGAGTAAAAGAGGAGGAAGAACAAAAACAGTGGGAAGAGGTGGATAGAAAGGCAGGATTCCATGATAAAAAGGAAGATATCACACCAGAGGCATGGGATGTCAGGGAATCTGTTAGAGGCATCAAGAATGAAGAGTTGGACTAGTTGCTTAGAGGATGAACAATCCATTCAGTAGGGGGTGATGATGAGCCCCAGAAATGGGTAATTATATGGGCTCATTTTGCCTCTTATTTTGACTTAATCCACCATTCTTATTAGTTTATTGCATGTTTTTAAATATATTTATGCTAATAGAGTGAATTGGGTTAATCATTTTTCCATGTAGTCTAATGTGTGCTCTATGCAGATTTTTTGGTCAATTTTGGACAAAGTCTAGAGAATTATGAGAAAATGGTAGCCAAAACTCGAGGAAAACATGGAAGAGGATTTGTAGGGGTGTGTCTCCTTCATTTATGACCCCTTTCCTCGAATCCTCCATCAGCAACTTGGAGCACAAAGGTCCACATTAATGCATCCAAGGGACATCTGAGCAAGTAAAGAAGGACTGTTGTTTATCTCCAGTTTTGGGAAGCCGAGTTCCATGATTTTAGGAGGATTGTTGGAGGACTCCATTTGTATAAATAAGGGGGTTTCAAGTGTTATAGACATATTTAGGCACTACAACCCCAATCATATATGTCGATAAACCAAGGGCTCTTTAACCCCTAAAAGTGTTGTTTCATACCCTAAAGGGTCATGGTCAACTGATTACATCATTTCCCAGAAGTTCCACCTAAAAAACTACTCAAAACTGGCCAAAATTGGACGATACTTACTGCTCCATGATCAAGGTGCAATGCATACTGGCTGCTACACTATTCAGGTGTGATGCATACTGAAAGAGCATTCTATGGGGTGTGATGAGCAAGAAGAGACAAATGGCAGAGACAGTTTGCTAAGTGGATGCTCATGGAATCTTCTAGAAACTTCTCCTATGACACTTGCCTCTCTGAATTTGCCCAGGGATGAGTAAGAGATCAAAGAAATCTCCAAGTTGAACCAAGAACTATCAGTGGAATGACACTAATCAAAAACCTAGAGCTGACTCATCCCCTTGTAAGACATCTATATATGGATTCCTCATCTAAGAGATCTAGAGGCTAGAATTTTGTAATTTGTAAGGAAGTGTTGTTGGTTTCTCTTTGAGACATTGTATTGTTGGGTGATCTTACTTTTCATGAGGTGAAGAGGGATTTCATGCTGGGAGGATGATGTTGGATTAGAAAACTGGGTTGTAATCCTCTCTTCTACTATCAATAAAGTTATTTGAGTTTTCCTCCATATACTTGTGTATTTTTGATTCTTGCTATTTGCGAATGGAATTGTATGGTTAATGTATTTCTGATTCTGCATTTTTTATGGTATTATAGATCTCTATGCTTTGATGGTGTTTTGTTGCTTTGCATCTACAGGTGTTCTCTAAAGTGACAAGTAAGAAAGGAGTGGCAAGCTCTATCAAGGGAGAGAGGAAACAAGCAAAGAGCCAAGTGAAAGATTCAGGTTGGTGCTCTCTACTTCTTTCTTATCTATCATACATAAAGGAAATCAAAAGTTACTTTGATTGTTTATTTCTAAGATAGCTACCTGTCTTAGTGGGACTAGTAGATCGAAAAGACACTAGTTTTCCTGAAAACATTGAGCCTCAGTAGTTTAGCCAGTCACTAGTAGAATTTTCGCACTTTTTTGCAGCACTTGTTCAGCTTATTTTCGAATTCCTTTTTTAGAACAGTTTATGTAATGTGACTATTATTTTTGATAATGAAGATGAAATAGTTTTTGAGCCAGCACTGATCTCTTTCAGAGGGTTGAAGCTCTTGGGTTAGGGCCCAACCCATGCTACCCAACACCTCCTACTTTGTACTTATATGTTTTTTCTTCAGTTTATGAGTTAATTCCTGTTACATAGCTTCATTTTACTTTGTTAGATTAGGTTGCTTTTGATGGTTTGCATAGCTATTTTGTGTTTCAATTGCTCAAGTAGGTTACTGCAGTGACAAAATAAGATTCGAAAATGTCAATAACATGCCCTGATCTCCTTTCTCCCTTATTGGGACTATGATTTGAGGTCAAGGCACAACCGCTGCCAGCAAAAACACAGTTTTGCTTTTCCATGCAACTGCTAGTTTGATGGCTTGATTTGGAAAGATTGATATGTTGATTCAGATTCAGTTACCTAGATCATTTTTTTTTTTCCAATATATCTCTTTGCATGCTTTCCTCTTCAAAGGTTATTGTTCATCATTTTCTATTTGTAAATCAGAAATTAGGTCAAGCTAGAGAAATTTCTATTTTCATAGTATAGTTAGTTCTTGCTTTGATCAGCTTTTGTAAGTAGATGTGAAGATGTCTTGTAGGACACCTCAGCTCACCATAAATCCATAAAATAGCTAGCACCAGCTCACTTCTCATAGATTTCCCAAGTCATTTGCAATATTTCACCAATCTACCCTAATTTCTGCATTTTTCTCCATAAGCTTTCCTCTCGTCATTTGAACAAATCCAACCATCATGTTCGTTCTTGATCTTCCTTGACAATTTCTAGGCACCTCAACACCTTCATCTAGCCTTCAGTTACCCTTTTCCACCATTCTTCCACCTTCAAAACTCCAAAAATATCTCTCAGCCTCCTCCTCTAGATCCTTATGTAGATCCTCTGCAGTCTCCTGTAGAATTTCCTGTGAGTGATTTTTGAAACCCCATCACTAAGAAAGTCTTCAGAAGGGTACTAAGGGCTTCTTAGGACCTCTCCACACCTCCCTCCACCTCTGCAAAAACCAAACCCATCTTCCTTCACCACCAAACCTCTGCACAACCACAACCAAATAAATCACAAGCGTAATAATTTCACATAAAAACACTCAAAAGCACAAAAAGATGTTTTCTTCTCATTTCTTTTTAGAAGTAGCTTTAATAAATGCAATTTACCTTTTTAGTAGTCAATGGCACTCATTTCATCAGTTTTCATCTCTTTTCCTACAAAAGTAGTGTTTGTTGTGTCCCTATAATACTAGTGATTACCCCATTACTATTGTAGTTGTACCCCTTAATAATATTGTTGTGCCCCTATTGCCCCCATATTGTTATTACTGTGGCCCACAGAATCCCTCTATTGTTATTTTATTGGCTTTATATTATTATTGTTAGGTCGGCTGGGTTATATTGTGACTCCTCAGACTCCTATATATAGAAAGGAGGTTTTGTCATTTGTATCATCCAAGAATTGTTCATTTATGTAATGTAAAGGAGGTTTCCCCCTCGAAGAGGCTGAATTCTAAGCTGTTGATCTATCTTTTCTATCTTTTCTTGAGCTGGTACATAACATTTGGTATCAGAGCTTTGGATTCTAGGGTTTCGCTGCTCCAAACATGTCATCGTGGCATTTTCGCAATAACATTTTTTTGGCGATGTTTCAGAAGCTAAAAAACAAACCCATTTGAGAAGACATCGCGCTGAATGTTGGGTCCAAATTTCAGAGCATTTGGCACTACATTTGCAGAGATATGATTTGAGGAAGTTGTTCTTTTTGTAGACTCCTGAATTACATTCCAAACAGGTGACCTGGGGAAAATCATCATAACTTTTTCTTTGGGCATTGGATTGCAATTTCGTAAGAAGTTTCAGAAAGAGGATGGACTGTAGTTTCTTGTATATAGTTTTTAGAGCCAAAAGACGAAATAGGGACTCGTGGCACATCGTGCAAGTTTTCCCTACTAAACTAGTCCATAATCAGGTCACTGTGGGAGATTTCGTATAACTCTTCCTTGGAGAATCCAATTCGGATCAGACTAGTGGAATTGGAAAGAGGACACAGAGGGCTACTACCGGTCACAATTTCAGAATTGGATGATTTAAATGTACAAAGATACATCAGAGGCAATATCGAGCTCCTACAAAGTGAAAAAAGGTGTGTAGATTCTTTTAAATTTTTTCTTAAGATTGGTTTGAAATTTATTTTGAAGGAATTCAAAGGGCATAATAGAGCATTATTATTGGTAACTAATGTCCCGAGGAAAGAAAATGCAAACACCTAGTAAGGAACATGAAAGCTCTAGCATGACTCATGAAGAGGAGGAAGAAATACTACATGATATATCAAATTACAGGAACAAGTGCAACAAGTATCACTTGCACAAAAAGCAATAGAATCTAAGATGGATGGTTTAAGGAAAGATGTAGAAGCTAAGATGGATTATTTAAAGAAGGGTGTAGAAGCTAAGATGGATGGCATGGAAGCTAAGATGAATGGCATGGTTGCTAAGATGAATGGCATGGACGCTAAAATTGATGGCATGGATGATAAGATGGAAGAATTGACAATAAATATGAATAAGTTGCTACAAGGAATGGTCACTAATGGTGAAAGGGTACTAAAGGAAACTCATGATGAGAACAAAAGAAATGTTAATCAAGATTCCATAGACTCTAATGTTGGATCGAAAACCCACCATATTCCAAAAATCGATATGAGGAAGTTTGATGGAAAGGATCCCGCAACATGGATATTACAGATGGAGCAATTTTTCGATCTCAATAATGTGCAAAACACACAAAAGGTACGTATGGCAACTTTATATTTGGAACCAAATCAGTTTGTATGGTATCAATGGCTTTGCTCTCGTAAACAAATTATCACTTGGGAAATTTTTACGGAAGAATTGACAGCACATTATGAGGATACAAAAAGCAACACTTTTTTTAGCCAATAGATAAGTCTCAAACAAAAGGGTTCAATAATGGAGCACATTGAGGAGTTCCAAAAATTGAACATAAGGGTAAAAGATATTCCAGAGGAGCATAGGATTGATGTGTTCATAGGGTCTTTAAAGGATAATATCCAACATGATGTTCGCCTTTGGGAACCTGATTCATTAGAGAAGGCATTCAGGTTAGCAAGAAAAATGGAAAGCAAAATATGGCAACCAGGAAGCATACCACTCACATCTATAAAGATGGAAGTAGTGTTTCCGCTAGTCTTCCACAACCTATAAGGTTGACACCACAACAATTGGAAGAAAAAAAGAGCAAAAGGGCTTTGTTACGATTGTGATAGAAAATACACTAAAGGTCATAAGTGTGTTGAGAAGAAATTATTCTACATAGATTGTGAAGAGGAAGAAGAAAAGGAGCAAGAAAGGTCAAAAGAAGAGGATATACTCCAGGAACAAAGCCTAGATAAAGAAGAAATGAATCCAACCATATCTTGTAATGCATTGGCTGGAATTACCACTCCTCAAACCATCAAGATAGAAGGACAAATCAAGAAGAAAAAGGTAATAGTGTTGATTGATTCAGGAAGTACCCACAATTTTATTCATTGTAAGGTAGCAAAAGAATTGAATTGCTTCCTATATCCAGCACCAGAGTGTCAAGTGATGATTGCAAATGGAGGAACAATAAATTGCTCTGGAAAGTGCCATAATATCAAGCTATCCATGGGAGAATATGTATTGACTAGCCCAATGCTTTCCATTCCAATGGGAGGTGCTGATGTTGTACTAGGAGTCCAATGGCTACAATCCTTGGGTACAATAGCTTTTAATTTTCAAGAACTTTTCATCAAATTTTCTATGGAAGGAAAGGAAGTTGAATTAAGGGGTATTGCAGGGAAACCAGGAAAGATAATCAGCTCTAATGGTATGACAAAGCTTCTAAAAAAGGAACAAAGAGGTGTAATTGCACAATTATGTTCGCTAGATGTTTCCACATCGGAATCATCTATTCATCCAGATCTCCAAAAAGTCCTGGACAATCATTCCAAGGTATTTGAGACTCCCAAAGGTCTCCCACCTATGCGTGATCATGATCATACTATTCATCTGATTCCAGGAAGTGTTCCTCCATACATCAGG
>APFE030552362.1:1606-19710 GCA_000404065.3 Pinus taeda | reverse complement strand
TCAATGGATTTTATTATAGGTTTACCCAAGTCTGAGGGAAAGAGTGTCATCATGGTGGTAGTTGACAGGCTTACCAAGTATGCACACTTTTGTGCATTATCAATCCATTTAAAGCCAATACAGTTTCTATGGCATTTATGGAAGCAATTCAAAAGCTACATGGAAATCCAAAGATTATTGTCAGTGACAGAGATCCCATTTTCACTGGAAATTTTTGGACAGAATTATTTTCTTGTCTTGGTACTCAGTTAGCTCATAGCTCATCTTATCATCCTCAATCTGATGGGCAAACTGAGATAGTAAACAAATGTTTGGAAGGATATCTTCGTTGCTTTGTATCTGATAAACAGACACAATGGGTCAAATGGTTGCCTCTGGCTGAATGGTGGTATAACACTTCCTTCCATACAACAACAAAAATGACCCCATTTATGGCACTTTATGGTATCAACCACCATCCATCACATCATATTTAAGAGAAAATTCTAAGGTTCAGGCAGTGGAACATCACATCGAACATCAACAACAAGTCCTCCAACTCTTAAAGGATAACCTCGTGTTGGCACATAATAGAATGAAACAACAGGCAGATCAACATCGCAGTGAAAGAAGTTTTGATGTAGGTGATTGGGTATTCCTACGGCTACAACCGTATAAGCAAATGTCCCTCAAGCAAGCTAAGAAGGATAAAAATTATCACCAAAGTATTATGGTCCGTACAAGGTGTTGCAAAAGATTGGTACTATGGCATACAAATTGGAGCTTCCTGCAGCTTCTCGATTGCACCCAGGTTTCCATGTTTCATGTTTAAAGAAGGTTATAGGTGACAAGGTCCTAGTGCAAACAATATTGCTAGAACTTGACGAGGAAGGAAAAATTATATTGGAACCGGAAGCAGTCACAGAAACAAGATCTCGACAGCTACGAAATCGATCGATTTCGGAGTATATTATCAAGTGGAAGAACTTATTTGCAGAAGATTCCACTTGGGAGGATGAGAATTTTATACAGAAGTATCCAGAACTACGCAAGCATTGAGGACAACACTTTTTTTGAAGGAGAGGGGTATGTTGGGTCCCTATAATATTAGTGATTACCCCATTACTCTGGTAGTTGTACCCCTTATTAATATTGTTGTGCCCCTATTTCCCCCATATTGTTATTACTGTGCCCCATAGAATCCCTCTACTGTTATTTTTGTGGCTTTATATTATTATTGTTAGGTCGGCTGGGTTATATTGTGACTCCTTAGACTTCTATATATAGAAAAGGAGGTTTTGTCATTTGTATTATCCAAGAATTTTTCATTGATGTAATGTAAAGGAGGTTGCCCCCTCGAAGAGGCTAAATTCTAAGGCGTTGATCTATCTTTTCTATCTTTTCTTGAGCTAGTACATAATAGTGTTAGTGGGTAAATTAGGGTTTTCTAGGGTTTGCGTTACACTTCAGTTTTCCTTCTCTTTCTGCAAATAGAATCGCCTCTATAGGGTTAGATTTCTTTCATCACAGTTAAAATCTTCTTCTGAGAATTCATAGAATTTGGCTTAAGCTCCTAGTGATCTTCCGCCAGTTGACCAAGTGACATCCTACAGTAAGAGCTAGTACTTGTGTATACAACACCATCACTTTCAAGTTTGTTACGAACTACCAGGTTGATAAAAGTAAAGTAGGAAGCCCCAGGAGTTGCAGCATTATTGCTACAATACTAGTGCTCACCATCAATGATGCCACCCTTCATACTTTTTTGGCTCTTTGCAATTTCACTTCCACCTATCTATGTATCTATCGAATCCTTTCAAGAATATAATGCTTTGTCTAGTTCATATCATGCTCCATCAACTTATCTAGTGGTTTGAGAAAATGAAATGTAAAATGGTGTTTGAAGGAAAACCCAAAATGTGTTCCAAACTATGACTTCTAGATCTATGGGCAACTTGATTATAATAGTGTTGTTTATAGGAAATACTCTTGTCCCAAGTCTTAGGATGCCTTATATTAAAAACCCTCAACAATGAACCATGGATTTTTTTCACTATCATTTGTGATCCAAGTGGATATTGGTCGCCACCCACCTATTCCAGTTGGACCCCCAACATTGTTTCTTTTAGTTTCCTTAACTGTAGCACAGTTTAATATTTTTGGTAGTTTTTTGGGTCCTAAGCATTCAGAGCCGTTTTGAGTCCCTTAATGACATTTTTTGGAAAACGGGCAATCCCATTTCTTATAATAGGGATTTGTAGTTGAAAGTTGTAATCCTTAGATAGATATTTCTAATGAGGTATTGTGCATAAAATGAAACTTGTATGGAAAAGTTACAATCCTGAGAAGTTGGTGTACCAACTAACCTCAATGGGGCCCACAAACTTTTGGTGCTTCATATCCTAGGGTTAGGTTTTTGGATGTTTGGGGTTTTTCCTTGTTTCTCAATAATAAAAATGCCCATGAGCCTCATTGTAACATAGTTCAAAGGCATGTAGCCACCACATCTCTTCTCAAAGATAACCTACCACCACCCAATCTAGTTTATTTCCATTATGCATGTAAACAATTTTCCATATTTTGTTATCAATGAATTGAAGTTTAGTTTTCGTTGTAGCTCTTTGTTTCTATTTAAATATGTATTTCATTTCCTTCCTGCATAAAATTGGATAAGTGGTATCAGATCGGTCTACTATTTTTCTCTTTTCCTTGTGCATATCCCCAACAAGGTCGAGGTATAAGGAGTTAGCGCTTGAACTAGTTGAACCTTTGCAAGATCAACCTCGCCGACCCCGAGAACCTCCCATGGTGGAAGAAAATAAAGATGAGGGAGCAGGATATCCTTTCAAAATATTGCTTGAATAATCCATCGAGTGACAAATGACCACAATTATGGACAAATTTTCCCAGATCCTTCGACAAATGCCCACAAGCGATGCACTTCATCTAGAAGCCACCCTCAAGGCATCACTAACTTTAAGGTACAAGTCAACTTTGACATTCCCATATTTGAAGGCTAGATAGACGAAAATGTCGTAGATAAATGGTTAAACTGGTTGGAAGGATATTTTTCGGTTCATGATTTTTCCAATAGGGAAAAGATTACATTTGCACTCCTCAAAGCCACCCCCCACGTTAAGAACTGGTGGGAAACCTACTGTGAGAAGAGGTATGAGAGGGAACCCTCACTTTTTTCAGCCCCACCCACTTGGAATTCTTTCTAAGATGCCATCGAGGAACAGTATTACCCTTTCATGCACTATGAAGATAAGTACATAAAGTGGACCACACTGCGGCAGGGAAAGGACCAAGACATGTTGGAGTTTACAAATATTTTTCATATCTTTTGCACAAAGTTGGGTATGAAGGATTCTGAGTGGTATCTGGTACTCAAGTATCATGGTTGTCTACATAATCACATCAAGGACAAGATGGAGTTCATGGACATCTCCTTGCTTGGCACCACCTATCGATACACTGTTAAGATTGAGCAAAAATTTAAATAGAAAAAGTGATACTTTGGATCTACGAAATTGAAGCAAGAGAAAGGCACCCCAGAACTATAAAACAAAGGACAAAGCCAAGGTAGAGTGACCCAGGACAACCCACCAAAGCCACAAGAAAAGTAAAAAACCATGAAGAGAAAGAAGAACACAAGAAAGTGGTGTGAGTTTCATAAGCTCCCCACTCACAAGAGAAATGAATGTCAAGCCAAGCAACCACTAGTGGTTGAGCTGAAGGCTTCAAAGTTAGATGCATGTTCTGACTCTATGTTAAAAACTGATAAGGGGAATGACAAATGGAGGAAAATTATTGATGCAAAGTCCAATTCCACCATTGCCACCACCAAGATCCATAAGATTGAGCCCGAAGATCCAAAGGAAGGGGGGCATCTCTTCCACTCGCAAATGTGGGTGAAGTGATCTCCACTAAAACTCATTGTCGACTACAAGAGCTAAAAGAACCTCATATCAATAGATTTCGTTAAGAGGCTGGGCCTACTAACCACATCACACCCATAGCCATACACCATCAAGTGGCTCCACCAAGGATAAGATCTTCACATCAGCCAACAATGTTGTCTCCCCTACAACATCAAACCCTTCACGGATGAGGTACCGTGTGACATTTCTCCTCTTGAATTTTGTGATGTATTATTAGGAAAACCACACTTTTGAAAGCTTCATGTTATGTATAACTCGAGGCCTCGCACTATTATTATTACTTTTACGCAGTAAGTTATACAAAATAATGGAGGTACCCTGCTTACTGCCATCTATTTGATATTTGCTAAGAAATGTAGTAAGATCATATCCTAGACTGGAAAATTTGTTTACTTTTTTATTCTTTCTCAAAGGGGAACTTTGTGGCCACATCCATAGCCCCCGAGAAGGGTTCCACTGTGAAACAGAGACATGTGGGTAAGGTTTTCGAATAATACAAGGACATATTCTACTCACCCATAGGGGTACCTTCACACTTTTAGGTTAAGCAATTAATCAATCTAACTCTCTAAGAACCTCTGCCCAACAAATTGATATATGATTGTTCTATTATGGAAAATGAAGAAATCAAGTGCCAGATCCATGAGTTGCTGCAAAAAGGGCACATCCTGCCAAGTTTCTCACCTTACGGGAGCTCGATTTTACTTGTACAAAAGAAGGATGGGACCTAGAGACTTTGCATTGATTATCATGCACTAAATAAGATCATTGTGAGGAATAGGTATCCAATCCCTTAGATTAATGAAATTTGTAACTAACTCAAAGGGGCCAAGTATTGAAAAAAAATCAATTTAAAGTTTGGTTCTCACTAAGTTCCAGTAAAACTCGCAGATGTATGGAAGATCACCTTCAAATCCAAGGAGGGCCTCTTTGAGTGGTTGGTCACACCTTTCGAGTTGAAAAATTTCGTTATAAATTTTATGAGGTTGATGGATGACATCTTGTAGCCCTTTACCAACTCATTCGTGGTTGTATATCTGGATGAAATCCTCATCTTCAACAAGATTCTGGAAGAGCACTTGCAACACATTCGACAGGTCCTTCAAACCTTGCGACAACACAAACTATGTGCCAAGTTGGATAAATACACCTTTGGCATGAGACATGTCCAATATATAGGTTACATCATTGATGAGCAAGGCATGCATGTTGATCCAGCTAAGATCCAAGTAATTTAGGATTGGCCAACCCTGACGACTCTAACAGAGATTTGTAGCTTTTTGGGCCTTGCCAATTTTTATTAGAGGTTCCTGCTAGGTTTCTCTCATATCACTTGGACTTTGAGTCAATTTACCAAGGGCAGAGTGAAACAAAATTTTTTCTAGTCTGAGTCCCAACAAAATACATTTTTTGAGCTGAAGCACTACCTCTGCCCTACACCAGCACTCACATTTCTAGACCTACAATAACCATTTGAAATTGAGATAAATGCCTCTGACTAAGTTATTGGTGTATTTCTCACCCAACAAGGGCATCCAGTGGCCTATAGTAGTGAGACATTTTCCAACACAATTAAGAAATACCCCACCTTTAATAAGGAGATGTATTCCATCATGAAGGCTTGCCAACAATGGAAAAATTACAATCTAGGGAATGAGACAATCATCCACAATGATCATCATCCCTTGTAGTTTATATAGACCCAAGGGAAGTTGTAGAATGATCACCATCAGAAATGGTCCACATATCTGAAATAGTTCCATTTGAATATCGAATACAAGAAGGGTAGCACCAATCATGTTGCAGATTTCCTCAGTTGACCATTGGTTGCAGCACTGACCATTGTTCTAAACTCTTGTGCTCACAAGACCTTTGGATGGCAAAAGCTATATAAAAATTATCCAATGTTCAACACCACATACTAGATGTTTGTGGATGGAAAGCAAGTTCTATACTTCCACCTCTAGGATGCATTGTTTTGCTACCTAGGCCACCTTTTTGTTCCTTCAAGCAAGCGTGCTAAGTTGATTTGGGAGGCACACTACAATTGGGTTGCAAGACACTTTGGTGTGGAGAAAATTGTGGTCATACTACTGAATTATTTTATTGGCCAAATCTTATATAGGATGTTGGAAAATACATCAGATCCTACACTTCCTATGTCATCACCAAGCAAACTATTACGAATTAAGGCTTGTATACTCCTCTGCCTACTCCTAGTTGGCCCCGAGAATCCATCTCCATGGACTATATGTCTGAACTTCCTTCTACCAAGAATGGAACCAACTATGTATTTGTGGTCATCAGAAAAATTTCTAAGATGGCCATATTGGCTGCTTGCAAGAATAGTATCATAGCAGAGGCCATTGCTAGACTCTTCTTTGAATGAGTCTGGGTACATTTTGGGATCCTGCAAACCATTATATCGGATCTAGATAGCAGATTTCTAAGCACATTTTGGTCGACCCTTTTCTCATTGTTGGACTCCAAGCTCACCAATTTGACTGCATTCCACCCCCATATTGATGGTTAGACAGAGGTCATCAATAAGATGATTATGCACATACTACGCATGTACAACTCTAAGCATCCATAGACATGGGATGAGAGTCTCAATATGTGAAACACAACCATAATAGAGCTCTCCATAGCTTGATTTGACACAACCCATTTTAAGTGGGCCTGAGATTTCAACCATTATCTCCCCTTAATGTTGCACTACCTTTTGCAAATACATAGGAAGAATATTCCCATGTTCAGTCCGAAGTTGATAAAGCTACCTAGTTTATTGAGAACATTCAGTACATACACAAGCAGGTTCATGAAATCCTATAGAAAGCCAATTCCAAATACAAACAATGATATGATCAACATTGGATGCCCCATAAGTTTCAAGTGGGCGACAAAGTTTGGTTACATCTACAGAAAGAGTGCCTCACTAGAGCCCATCGTAAGCTTTGACCACTCTAATATGAGACTTACACCATCATTGAGGTTATGGGAGATAACAATTTTGAGCTCAGTGTCCTCCCATTACTTGGCTTGCAACCTGTATTCAATATGGACCTCCTTCGACCATACTTTCCACCATTGTTGAACACATCAAACATTGTTGAGTAGTTGACACCAACAGATATTAACTCGAACTGCATTCAACATGCCACAACTGATCAGATCATGGACACATAGATCAAGCACACGCGCAAATAGAGGATCCAACTGTATCGAGTTGTCAAAGATGGCCAACTCTTGCGTTAGGGCATGTGGCTCACCAGGGAACAAGTTCAATAACAACTTCCCCATCTCATGGAAGAACTCAACGCAATGGGGACCAATTGCTTCCTAAGGAGGGAGGAATGATCCAGGTGGATATTGGTGGCCACCCACCTATTCCACTTGGAGCCTCAACATTGTTTCTTTCAGTTTCCTTAATTGTAGTACAATTTACTATTTTTTGCAGGTTTTTAGGTCCTAAACTTTCGGAGTGATTGTGAGGTCCTAAACGACATTTTTTTTAAAACCATTACAGTTAAAAGTTGTGGTCCTAGGATAGATATTTATGACAAGGAATCATATGCATCAAATGGAGGTTTTATGCCAAAGTTACGACCCTGGGAATTTGGTGTACCAATTAACCACATCGAGGCGCACAAACATTTGGTGCTTCATCTCCTAGGGTTAGGTTTTTGGATGTTTGGGGTTTTCCCTTGCTTCTCAATAACACAAAAGTATTGTGCGCCTCATTGTAACATAGTTCAAAGGCGTGTATCTTCCACATATCTTCTCAGAGATAAGCTACCATCACTCGAGTTAGTTTATTTCCATTCTGCATGTAAACAATTTTCAATATTTTGTTATCAATGATTTGAAGTTTAATTTTCATTGTAGCTCTACATTTCTATTTAAATTTGTATTTCATTTCATTCATGCATTAATCTGGATCAATTTTCCCATCAATTCGTGGATAAAAGGTTTCACTCCTCATCAACTTAGTATCCATCATACTTGATAATACTATGAAAAATTCACTCAGATATATGCTATCCCTATCAATTTATGGATTAAGGAAATCCAAAATGTACCCATATAATCTATAAAAACAACATGAATATTGTTGGTCAATCAAAAAATTCTTATTAGGAATCAACAATGCCATTGTTTTTAGCATATGACCACTACCAACAAATAATGATACCCATGTCTAGTCTTCAACAATCCTTCAAGGAAGTCCCTTGAAACATTTTCCCATTGTTGACTTGGTATGGGAAAAGTAGCATGCAATCCTAACTTTCTAGTAGCATGCTTTAAATCTATAATAGAGGGCATATGCTCTAGTAAATTTTGCAACATTTGTTGACATCTTTAGTCGCTACACAAGTCTTTTCCAGTTCAACAACATATTCCTAACTCAAAAGTGTCCAACAACTATAGAAGTATGAAATTCCCATAGAAATATGATTCTACACTCTATAGTCAATATGCATAAATTATCACCCCTGTACAATAAATCATCCTTTAAATGGTAGTTGAGAAAATTCATTTCCTATTACAACTCCACTACAATTGCCATGAAGATCTTCATCCTATTCATATTAAATCTACATATTTTCAAATGGAAAAAAAATCCACTACATGATGGTTATGAGAAGTGTTATTGACCTAAATGGTATAAATAAAGAATCATCAATATTATTTGTAACATCCTTCTTGTACCTAATAAAAAGGTTAATTTATTGTAGATAATATGCCTGCTTAGTGTTGAAAAACGCAACAAGAAATTATCAATTTGATTTTGCCTTGATTAAATTGAGAAGATTCGAATTTCCACATCAACAGACAACTTGGATGATGCTAACTTGTGTGACATAGCTTGTGTCACCCAATTCACTCAGTAAATTTGAGCTGGAGGAGTTAGAGTTTAGTTCAACATGTGTGACTGTTAATTTATTGCAATCAAGGTTAGTTATCTTAGGTTTTTTCCAGTTAAACTAGTTCCAACTTTTGAAGGAACTAGTGGAAGGTCAATTAAGAAAGGGAAATTTAGTCAAACTCAATGATCATCCAGCTAAGTGATAAATTAGCCCAAAATATCTAGTGCATGCAGAGAATTCGACTTATGTAGTTGAGGTAGAGATTCCAAGAAAGTGTATCATCAATTGTAGACTAGTCTTGAGTGTACAGGTGTTGCATGCAGTCATATGATCAACCTAAGGAATTGAACAGTTCAATTAGAGGAATTTCTTAAATGATAGGGACTAATTCCTCAAGGAACAATGCAAGGAAATAGGAGCTCAATCTGAGACAAAAATTGACTAAGTATGGGTTAGAGGCCTTTAGTGAGTAGAGAGATAGGTTATGCAATTAAAGGGTGTGTTAAGTTGAGAAAAGACAGTGTAATACATATCTATTCATTTGATTAATGCAGGCATGGATTGCGAATTTTAGCAAATTGCTTTACACAAATTAAAATACTTGTTGCATGTGTGTTATTTGTTCTTGCATGTCATATATTTTTATTCTAAATTTTGAATTAATGTCACATAGTAGTAGAGTAGGTTTGTGTCTTGTGATTTTGATTAAAAATTCATGATTAATTGCAAATTTACAGCCTAATTTCTACATGGTATCAAAGTAGGATTCACATTAGAGCATGTAATTCGAGTTTGTTTCTCAGAGGTTCTAATTCAAAGATCAGTGTAGCATGATTTATTCAGAATTGAGAAGGTGGCCTTCAATGGACTAAGGCTAGAGTATGCCTTGGAAGGCACCTTAAATTTTGTTGCATGGGAGGACTGCATGGAGGAAGTATTAGATGACAATGGATTGCTTGAATATGTCAAAACATATATTCTAAGACCACCTCTAGCTAATGTCTAGGACCTTTCACAGTAGAAGAAAGATGTATCCAACGTGAGGAGAAAAATATTGGAGGGAGTATAGGATCATATTGTGTTGAATCTCCACGAAAAAAAAACTTTCTTTGCGATGTGGAAAGCACTGATGGAATTGTTCAAGAATAGTAGTGACCATGGGAAGCTGGCGCTCAAGGATAAAATTCGAAGTATAAAGATGCAGAAGAATGACATTATACCACAATATTTGAGCAACTTCACACAATGTCATGATGAACTAGATGAGGTTGGTATTATTGTCCTTGAAGATGACTTGGTAAGCCTATCCCTTCTGGGCAAGCTGGCATAACTATTAATATTTGGTGAATAGGAGGGAGAAACTACTGAATTGGAAGCGCTTATGTTTTGATTTGGTACAGGAGGAAATAAGGCAGAATACTAGAGATGGGACTTCATCCAAGGGAGAGGATGAAGAAAAAATTGTATTGGATGGAAAGGAAAAGAAGGGAAAAAGGAATAAATCCCAATCCAAACCAAAATCCAGTTAAGGGGGAAAAGAGAAAGATTTTTCAAAAATTATATGCTTCCATTTTCATGAACTCAGACACTATGCCACAAAGTGTCCACACAAGAAGACAAACAAGAATACCTCAGGAGGATAATCAGGTGAATCTTTGGCTTCACAGTTCAAGCTTGACTTTACCCTCATTTCATGCATGGTGAACACAGTGACGGGGAGCATGTGGCACTTGAATTCAGGTACACCGTTCCACATGAAAGGGTGTAGAGACATTTTTAGTGACATGGAGGAGAAATATTTCTAGATGCACATTGATATGGGGAACGATGAAACATATAACATGACCAGGATTGGTATAGTCACCTTTCAGAGGAATTTAGGCTCCCCCCTCAAGCTCAAGGATGTCATGTCCATTCCAAGCCTAAAGAAAATTCTTGTCTCTGTTGCAATTTTGGAAGACCATGGTTATGATGTGATCTTCAACAAAGGAAAGGCATTCATAATATATTTAGCCATGAGACAAGTGAATCGGATGAGGGTTCCTGTGAAGAACCTCTACAAGCTAGATGTGGAGGATTGTGCTACATTATGAACAAAGGCGGAGATGGTGCAATGCCATGATGTCGGTGAACTTTGGCATAGAAGACTTGGCCATTTGCATAATGGTGCTTTGAAGATCATGCAATGTATAACCACAAGCCTCCCCAAAGGATCACTTGAGCAACAAGATGTATGTAAAGGATGTAATTTGGAGAAGTACACAAAATCCACATTCAATGATCAGGACAACAAAGCACATGCAGTCCTCGAAAGGGTCCATTTTGATTTTTGTGGACCTTTCTCGACAACCTCCACTACTAGGCACAAATATTTTGTCATTTTTAATAATAAATTTTCATGGGAGCATTGGATCTTCTTCATTCAAGAGAAGGATGAGACATTCTCAAAGTTCATAGAATTTAAGGCACTGTTTGAGAAAGAAACAGACAAGAAGGTGAAGGCTCTCAGGAGCGATAATGGAGGTGAGTACATGTTGAATGAATTTATAATTTTGTGTGCAAAAGAAGGCATTTGACGAGAGTTGACAGAACCCCACAAGCCACAGTAGAATGGGGTGGCTAAGAGAAAGAATTGTAGCATTATGGGAGAAGCAACAATGATGTTGCATGATCAAGGCCTACCTATACATTTGTGGGCTGAGGCATGCAACACAACAGTCTATTTGTAGAACCGAAGTCCTCATCAGATTCTAGACATGATTACACTGGAGGAGGATTTCTTAGGGACAAATTTAGATGTGTTCCACTTCGAGATTTTTGGAGCCTCTATTTACTGCCATGTCTCCAAAAATTCAAAGAAAAAGCTAGAGACGAAAACTGAATTTTGGGTATTTGTGGGTAACATAGAAATTCCCCATGACTACCGTGTGTACTTTCCATCCCTTAGAATGACAGTTGTATGAAGGAATGTAAAATTTGATGAAGATAAAGTGATGTGGTGCTCTCTTGAGAGGGAGATTCATATCCCACAAGAAGAGGAGATTTTAGCTCCAAAGAAGGAGCCTTAGGAAGTTATGGAGCTATCACAAATTGAGGAGCAGAGAGTGGAGATAGCCACTCAAGAAGAACCATCCAGATAAGGTAGGAAAAGGACCAGGGAAGTTGAGAGACTTGTGTAGGATGTGAGGGAGAATGTGGGTGCTCCTTCAAATTAGCACAGGCAGAGACGGTCACCATATTGGTACACTAGCTACAAGGATCTAATAACTGAGATTCTAGAGACCGAACCATCCTTTTTCAAGGAAGAAGTAGATAAATCTATATGGGTTGATGCAATGGTCGAGGAATACAAATCCATTGTAAATAAAAGTGTTTGGGAAGTGGTCCCAAGACTAGCAGACAAATTAGTTGTAGGTTCCAAATGGATCTTCGAGGTAAAGCATGCATTAGACAGAAGCATAGAAAAGTAAAAGGCTAGATTTGTGGCCAAGGGGTACTCTTGAGTTGAGGGGGTTGACTATGAGGAGACCTTTTCACCTATGGCA
Source organism: Pinus taeda (assembly GCA_000404065.3). Lineage (NCBI taxonomy): Eukaryota > Viridiplantae > Streptophyta > Pinopsida > Pinales > Pinaceae > Pinus > Pinus taeda. Next base: position 7,371 of record APFE030552362.1, on the reverse strand, counting down.
AGGTACTCATACATTAGACATTTCTTGCTCTGGCTACATAGATGGGGTGGAAGATCCACCAGATGGATGTAAGAAAACATTCCTCAATGGAGTTATTGAGGATGAGGTGTATATTGATCAACCATAAGGCTTCGAGACTTTTGATCAGGATTCTCATGTGTATAGACTCAAGTGAGCATTGTACTATCTCAAGAAAGCACCCTGTGGTTGGTACGCCAGGATCAATAACTATCTCACTGGTTTGGGCTTCACCAAAAGTGAAGAAGATGTAAAACTCTATCATATCATGGTAGAAGGTAATTTTTTTTTTATTGTCTTATATGTTTGATGATTTTATTTTAAGTAGTGATGAGAAGTTGATAAAATCTTGCAAGGAGCACCTTTCAAGAGAGTTTGAAATCAAGGACATGGGTCTCATGCACTACTTCCTCATATTGGAAGTATGAAAAGGAGATGGGGAACTATTTGTCTGTCATGGTAAGTATGCCAACGATATACTTTAGAGGTTCTACATGGATAGTTGCAAACCAATGGAGACACCTACAACGATCAGCTGGAGGAAAGAGGATGCCACTTCAATTGAGGAAGTGGATGCCATTGTTTAACAATAGTTGGTGCGTTCACTAATGTATCTTGTGAACACACAACCAAATATGTGCTCTGCCATCAACTAGCTGAGCCAAGCGATGGTTATACCAACAAAATTATTTTGGAAGGTAGTTAAGCATGTTCTATGGTACCTCAAAGGCACTACCCAGTGTGGAAAATGGTACACACTGATAGAGGGAGTAAGGCTATGTGGCTTCACAGATATAGATTGGACAGGGATTCCATCAGACCAAAAGAGTATATCAAGTGGAATTTTTAGCGTTGGGTCCGCAACAATTTCTTGGTACAACAAGAAACAAATATCTGTGGCACTCAACTCAACATACTAGAATACATCGATGCCAATTAAGCAACATGTGAGACAATTTGGATGAGAAAGATACTTGTTATATTGTTTGGTCAGATGATGGATCTAACTATGATCTACTGTGATAAATAGAGTCACATGAAGCTCTCTAAAAATCTCTTTTTTCATAACTGATCCAAGCATATAGATATGTGTTATCACCATTTGTGGGAACAAGATGCTGGCATTTTGACAAAGGCCTTTTCAAGGGGGAATTTTGAGTTCCACAAGTGCAGGATAGGGGTGGTTTATAATCCCTTTCTTGCTGAGAGGGAGTGTTGAAAAAAGAAGCCGGAAATTCCCAATTTGATTTTTCCTTGATTAAATTGAGAAAAATCGAATTTCCACATCAACAGACAACTTGGATGATGTTAACTTGTGTGACATACATTGTGTTACCCATTTTACTCAGTAAATTCAAGTTGGAGGAGTTAGAGTTCAGTTCAACATGTGTGATTGCTAAGTTGTAGAAATCAAGGTTAGTTATCTCATGTTGTTTTCAGTTGAACTAGTTCCAACTTTCAGAGGAACTAGTGGAAGTTCAGTTAAGCGTGGGACTTCAGTCAAACTCAGTGATCATCCATTTAACTAATCAATATGCCCAAAATAGATAGTGTGTGGAGAGAATTCGATTTACTCAGTTGAGGTGGGGATTCCAAGGCTGTGTAACATTAGTTGTAGACTAGTCTTGAGTGTACATGTGTTGCATGCAATCAGGTGATCAACCTAAGGAATTGTGCAATTCAATTACAGGAATTTCCTAAATAATAGGGGATAATTCCTCAAGGAACAATGCAAGGAAATAGGAGCTCAATCTGAGGGAAAATTTGACTAATTCTGGGTCAGAGGCCTTCAGTGAGTAGAGAGATAGGTTATGCACTTATAGGGTGTGTTTAGTTGAGAAAATCAATTTTAATGCATCTCTATTCATTTGATTAATGCAAGCAAGCATTAAGGTTTTTAGGAGATTTCTTTTCATAGATAAAAATACTTGTTGCATGTGTGTTATTTCTTCTCGCAGGTCTGAGATTTTTGTTCTAAATTGTGAATTATTGTACGCAGAGAAGTAGAGTAGGTTTGTGTCTTGTGATTTTGATTAAAAGTTCATGAGTAGTTTCAAATCTACAGCCTAATTTATACACTTGGTAGAGCTAATTTTTTGTGACTTACTCTATAGATGCAAGAACTACAATGGCTATTGGTTTTTCTATATTATTGTCTTATTTCTAGTATCTAAGCTCTACTAGTACTCTATTCTTGATTTAAGGCTAACAACTCCTTATTGTTAGTAAGAAACCCTGACACCACTGTATTGGATATGTTTGAATGACAAGTAATTAATTTCCCCTCCTACACGGGGACTAAACCTATGATAGCATAGCTAAAAACATCAACCTTAATTGACTCAAAATACTTATAAAACTTTAGAAGTTCCATCCCAATTTCTTTATAATTTTTCTTCTTCATTACAGACATTCTCTTACTCTTTTATCAGAAGAAGCATGCTTTCTCCTTTTATCAGGGAATGAAAGGTGTTAGTATCTATAAGAAATGTGAAATATAATTTTATAACATTGATAAGAATATTCTTAGGCCTTGGCCACTTCTTAATGGTGAACACCTTAGTGGGGTTAATGCTCAATTGATCTCCACTATTAAGAAAATTAATATGTGTTTAACAATATCATACTTCTTCATATTTAATTATGAATTTTCCTCCTCTAGGCTATCTAACACTTGCCTCAAATGGTTCAAGTGCTTCTCCCAAGTTTCATTGTAGATCAATATTCCATCCCAGTATATAACTACAAATGAATCAATGAAGGGTTCAAGAACTTCATTCGTTAACCACATGAATGTGGAAAGCACATTTGTAAACCCAAATGGCATTACCGACCATTCAAATAATTCACAGTTTATTTTGAGAATGTCTTCCTCTTTAATCCTCATCATATGATATCAAACTTAAGTTCGAAATTAGAAAAAGTATTTTTTTTCTTTCAATTGGTCTAGAAATTCATTAATCCTTGGAAAAGGATATTATTTCTTGATTGTAATATTATTGAGTGCTAATAAATTGACCGACATTCCCCAAGTACTTTTCCTTCTTTAGAACTAACATGATTAGATATCCACAAGGGGACGTATAAGGATTATTAACAACTCGACATAATGATTCTTGAATATGTTTTTTACCTCTTCAATATCCATACTATAAGTTTGATGCAATCCAAAGTTTATCCCATGGTGACTTTGGAAACAACTAAATATCATACACAATTTTCTTGATAGGGGGAAACCCTTTTGGTTTGGAAAAAATGACATCATATTTGATCAATAATCAACCCAACTCCCCCTTCTATTTAATTATGATATCAAATATTTTTTCCAACTTTATCTCTACAGTTTTATCCTCATTGGCTATTATAACCAACATTACAATTCCTTTTTGTTGTTAATCAACTTCTTATTCTGACTAGAATAAATCAAGGATACGGTACTCTTACCCTTGTAGCTATTGATAAGGTAGGGCCATTCTTCCTCCATTGAAATCCATTTATTGCTTCATCTTATAAAAACAACATCTTTATCCTTTAAATATGCCTTGTCATAGATAACCCCAAAAAATGTATAATATATCAATGTCACATTTAAAATAATCCATATATTGCCTGAAATACGAAAATCAAACTTACATTGGTGAGTGACCAACCACTCTACATCCTTCTATAGCCACCCCAAAAATATCTAGTTTAGGATGTGTAGATAATTTTCACACCAATATCTTAGAAATCAAATTGTTATGAATACGGAAATAACAAAATTATTGTTTCCATTACCTATTTTATTTGTATATTCACATGGAAACCCCCAAACCCCCCCCCTCCCCCCCACCCCCACTAAATCTAAGGTCCTCTAGTTAAAAAATATTTCTTCATTTTCGAGGCTTTGTTCTCAACAATCTTACCTTTTTTTACATCAACATTTTTTAATTAAGCCAATTGTGAAACTTTTTCAATTGCACGTGATACTCTATTTTCCATACCTTCAACCTTCTAAATATTCAACAATCTATTTCCAATATTTCTCTTATGAATAAGCTTAGGGGTGTAATGTCCAACAATTTTCTTTGTCATGACCATCCTTCTTACAATATTGACAACACAAGTCCTTGTATGTGTCATTAGAAAATATATTATCTCCCTTCTACTTCTACTTATCCTTTTTGGGTCTTCCTTCCTTCTGTTATGAAAGATATTTTTCCATTGATCAACTTCTAACCATGTTTTCCTTCATTATATATGGTTTTTTTGCATGCCTCATTAGGGGTATTTACCTTAAAAACAATCATCTATTTTTTGATGCAACTAAATAACTTCGCGAATAACTTCCTCATCAACTTCTTGTCAAAGTGGTTGATACCAAGTTGGATGTACTTCCTTCTAAATTTAGTTGTATTTTCTTGAATTCCTTGTCCCTATATTTATATAAGAATATTCCACTTGAATTTATTCTCTTATTCATAACCCATAGGATATAATTGGCTCTTATAAAGTGGGTTAAATTCCTTCCAATCTATAACCTTCTTTTTCTTAGTAAGAAATATCTTGTAATACAAAATTTCCCACCATTGTCATATGTATCACTCCATATTTAGTAGAGATCAAGAAAAAAAATGGTTTTGGTAAACCCATAGAAACTAAAATATATTTCAACCCACCTTAAAAAATTACTTAGTGGATCATTATTCCTTTAATCGTCACAAGTCTTTACCTCCATTGTATATTCAACTCAAAAAGGGATTTTGGAAGTCTAAGGGTTAGCTACATAATGAAATTTATTTTCCTTATCCTTTAGGATTTTCTAGTGCCCCTTTTGTTTGCTATATGTTTCCTTTCCTCCATATTTATTCTTGTCACATCACTCAAACCAAATCATAGAATAGCCCACAATCTCTTTTATCCTTGATTCCAATATTTTTGTATATGCTCACCTTCATCAGTATTGTGGTCATTTGGCATATTAAGTTGGTTTGGAGTCAAATTATGGGTTATTCCAATAAAAAAAGACTCTTCACTTAGTGAATATCTAAGTATTATTTTCACCATATTCTCCTAGGGAAATAGGTAAATTTGTCTCAGAACTAATCCATATTCTAGTGGGAAAGTTAGAATCACCCAATGCATCTACACCAAAAATTCCATATAAACAAATGGTTGTGCCTTGTGAATATTAGGACCTATATTTCTTTCCTTATTAAAGAAGAAAACAAAAAAAGAATAATACAACGACACACAATATTCATTACACAATGCAACAATGCTTTTATATTGAAGAAAACAATTCTATCTCGAGAGAAAGTTCTAGGGTCAATTAAAAAATATATTATCAACCAATTAACATTTATATGTGAAATCTAGATAACCTTTGGGAAATTTCATCCAAAAGGCCACATTTTCAATTCCTACCACTATTGGTAATAATAACTAATCCCTTCCTTTCCTTAAGGAAATTTATTTTCTTTTCCATCCTTGGCTACTCTCTCAGTTTCCATCTCTCGATCCACTTTCACATTGAAAAAATAATCACTTAATGATCTAATAAGGTAACCCTAACTCCGTATTGTAGTATACCTTTATATGGGCCATCACAAAGAGTCAATTATCAATGCTTTTTGATCCAGGTGGATATTGGTGGCCACCCGCTAATTCCACATGGATCCCCTCTAGTGCTTTTTTCAGTTCTTTCAGTTTCCTTAATTATAGCACAGTTTACTATTTTTAGCAGTTTTTCGGGTCCTAAACTTCCG
>APFE030552352.1:21709-62851 GCA_000404065.3 Pinus taeda | reverse complement strand
GGAAATAATTAATTAATTTATTTTCAATTAATTAGTTGGAGAAATTCAAGTTAGAAGTCTTTCTGAAGTCATGCAAGAGTCATCCCTTAAATTAAGGAGATAAGATTGAGTTATATTTGAGTTGTAATTAGTTAACTCATTTTACTGAGTTAAGTCCAGTTAAATTAGTTCCAAACTATTTGAGGAACTAATATTGAGTTAACAGTCAGTTGATGTATTAATGCACTCAACTAGTGCTACTCTAGTTAACTAAAGATTCCCACATTAGAAGCTCATGCATGTCTATTATGAGAAAGACCCAGTTGAGATTAATGTTCAAGGACGGTGTACTATTAGTTGCATGTGGTTTCTCATGGAGAAAACTCATGCATGCAGTCAAGGATTCATCCTTGAGGATTGTGCAGTTTTGAAGGATTGTTTTCCACTTGGTAATAGGCTAATCATCCACAAGGAACAATGCAAGGAAATAGGAGCTTGGAGGGAAGAGAGGAAGGCTAGAGAGAAGCCAAGATTTCCTGTGAGAATCTGTAAGGATTGTGTTGAGAGCTGGCTAGTTGTGAGAGCTAAGGCTTTGTATAATTCCTATGTATTTCCACCATGTATGATAGTACAATAGTATGGGGTTTTTAGCTAAGGCTTTCCCCAAAGCATTTTCATGTGTATTGTGCCATTGATTCTTCTTCTTCTGGTTATATTGTTCAGCTCAATCTTTAAGCTTCCGCAAATTGATAGTAGAAGTAGGTTATAGTATTCTGCTTTGATTTATATTGCATTATCGGGTTAATCTACATAGATTTTCTACATGTAGAAATCAAGTATTGCATGGTTCTTTTCTAGCCAATTCATGTCAATCAAGCAATCGTAGGAACTTAGTGGAATTGCATTCAAGTCAGTTTTTGTTTTCATCCCATTCATTCCAATTGGGAAATCTCTAATTGATTAGTAACCTTTCTCTTCATACTTGTAGCTAGTTGTACTAACCAAGGTTTGGAATATTTAACTTTCTTCAAACTAAATTTTTCAACCAGATTCATATTAATGTAACTATTGTTGGCTTCATAATCAATTAAGATAGAGATGGACTTCTTGTTTAGCTTACCTTCAAGCTCTATCATGTGAGCTTGATGCTCCACTTGTAGATTATCCAAGGAGGCATAAATTTTGGACATGATTTTGCCCACCTCATCCAAAATAGTTTCCACTTGCATATTGTGCACAGTGCTCACCTTCTTTTCCCTATGAGGACAATCTTTGCACCGGTGATCTCCTTTACAACCCCAACATTTAATAGGTGGAGGTTGGATCCTTTTACTTAAATAATTTTCCCCTTCTAGCTAGTTATAATCTTGGGTCATCTACTAGTTCAATTGAAAGTTATTTTTAAATGGAAAGGGTTTGTAACCCTTCTTTCTTTGCTCCATAAAATTATTATTTTCATTTTCCAGATCCTTTTGTAACACAAATCTATTTTTACTATGTTCATACAGTTGTTCTACTTTCCTCATGGTTTCCCCTAAGGTTTTGGGTTCGACGTATTTCAGCCTATCGACATAAAAGTATGGCAGCCCATTGGTGTACCTTTGTATTTCAACCTTTTCATCTTTAATAAAATGGATGTACCTCAATAATTCAACAAATATTTGGCCGTACTCTTCCATGGTCATGTTTCTCAGTTGTAGCCCAAAAAACTCCTGCATTTTTCGCTCATAGTATCATTCTAATAAATATTTCCTTTGAAAATACTCCTTAAATTTTCTCCAAGTGATTTTCCTTCAATCCATGTGTTTCATTGCCTTGATTTTCTCCTACTAGAGGTTATCCTTACCCTTCAGATGATATATTGTCACTCTAGCCTCTAAACTCAAGGAACAATTGAAGAGCTAAAGATATTTTGTCATCTCTAAAAACCAAGTTTTTGCTTCTTCCCCTTTCTTATTTTCTCCACTTAAAGTAGGTGCCTTAATTTTCCTCAGCTCCCCTTACAAATTTTCTCTGTCTAGTTTTTTCCTTGATTTCCTTACTGGTGACATATTAGGGTTGTTGTTGTACTCTGATGTGGAATATTCCCTTTATTGTTCCTCCTTACTATGTGGTGGTGTTGATGGGCATCACTTTTGGAATGGATCGAAATCTTAGTGCCCCTTTATCTATTTTTTTCCATTGTGCACATTTATTAACCTATATTCAGTTGGTTGGCCCAATTCTCTCTGAATTTTGTTTAGATTTTGCAGAATTTGGTTATTAATATATGGTTGTCCTTTCATAAACCTTTCATTCTCAACTTTGTAGTTCAGCACTTCCAGTTTGAGACTCTTGATTATTTCTTCCAAACCTTCATCCTCTAGTTGGTCTATTCTATGACCATTAGATTTAATTTCATTATTACTCAAGCTTATATTTACAACGCCAAATGATTCCTCATTACTGTAAGGTCCTTAGGCATCTTCTAAACTCATGTCTTCCATTAGCAATTTTTTCTTGAAATTCCACATGTATCTTTCCCTACAGATTTCACCCAAAATTCTTATGCAATTTTAAAATATGGGTTTACTGGGTCATTTCCCTCATCAATATCTTTCTATAAACTATCTACTTGTGTTATTCTGATACCCAAGCTGAAAATTATGCCCTTGGAAAGTTTGCAGCCTGATTAATTGTTTTTTCCCATGAAAATTTCCTCTAGATTTTCTTTAAAAAAATTTAGAATTTTTGGCCACAAACTAAATTTTCTGGGTGCATGGTTATCTTCTTCTTGGGATTAGCTTTCCAACCACTGGTCATATACCCTAATCCAATTTATGATTTGTAATCTATGGCCTTTGGAAAATTAACTAATTTTTCCCAATTCATTCATGCATGAAAATTCAATTTTTACCTGGCACTCAACAAGCTTGTACTGCTTGGTAACTAACTATACTTTGCAACATACATACCCTTTTTCCCACTTCATGTGATTCTCTATCATTAACTTCCTTCCTCAGGTTTTCTCTGGTTTCTTATTGGAAGAAAATTGGCTTCTCTAGCTCATTCTTACACGTGTCCCACATGCTATCCTCTTTTGTCTAAAATCCCCCATGTGTCCATTTTCATATACTAGTAATAATATTTTTTTAACTATATACAACTTTATATAATTTTAAACTATTATTATTATTATTATTATCATCATCATCATCATCATCATAGTAGTAGTTAGATCTAATAGAAATTTAATATATAATTAATAAATTATAATGAAATATAATTATTTAATTAAAATATAAGTCCCACTAGCACAACCAATTGAGGATGGGCATCGTTAGTAAGGAAACCCAAGATCAAACCTCACGGAGTTGTTGCGCATGTGCTAGGGAGAGGAGATGTTAGGTCCCTATAATACTAATGTAACCCCTTATTGTTTTTAGTGAAACCCCCTTATTATATTGTTGTGCCCATGTAGTACCATATTGTTATTATTGTGCCCCATAGAAGCCCACTATTGTTATTGTTGTGCCCTTAAATTATTATTGTTATGTCAGCTCTGATTATATTATGGCCCCTTAGAATCCTATATATATTTAGTATGCCTTTTCATTTGTATCATCCAATAATTGTTCATTTGTGTAATGTAAAGGAGGTTGCCCCATCGAAGAGGCTAATTTCTAAGGCATTGATCTATCTTTTCTATCTTTTTGTGAGCTGGTTTCATAGCATTTGGTATCAGAGCTTTGAATTCTAAGGTTTCTCTGCTCCAAACAGGTCATCGTGTAATTTTTGCTATAACGTTTTCTCTACGATGTTTCAAAAGCTAAAAAAAAACCCCATTTGAGATGAAAACGTTCCAAACCTCGGGTTTTAATTTCAAATATTGTCTCGCTATATTTTAGGAGATATGATATGAGGAAGTTAGGGTTTTTACAGACTCCCGAATTACATTCCAAACAGGTGACCTTGGGAAAATCATCATAACTTTCTCTACGAGCATCAGATTGCAATTTCATAAGAAGTTACAGAAAAAGGATAGACTGTAGTTTTATGTGTATCTTTCACATCGAAAGGTCAAAAAAGTGACACGTGGCACGTCGTACAAGTTCGCTCTACTGAAAAATTATATAATCAGGTTATCTTGGGAGATTGGGCATAACTATTTCTTGGAGAAACCAATTTTGATTAGATTGGTGGCATTCGAAAGAGGACTCAGAGGGCTACCACAAGAAGCAATTTTAGACCTTGGAGATCTGCAATTACAGAGATACAACAGATTCAATATCGAGCTTCTACAAAGTGAAAAAAAGGTGTGTAGCCTTTTTAAAATTTTGCATAAATTTGGGTTGAAAAATTAGTTTGAAGTTCAAAGGGCATAGTGAAGCATAATTATCATTAATTGATGCCCCGAAGAAAGAAATTGGAAACACTTAGTAAACAACCTGAAAGCTCTAGCATGACGCATGAAGAAGAGGAAGAAATGCAACATGATATATCAAAATTACGAGACCAAGTGCAACAAATTTCACTCTCACAAAAGGTAACAGAAGCTAAGATTGATGGTTTAAAGAAAGGTGTGGAAGCTAAGATAAATGGCGTGGAAGCTAATATGAATGGTATGGAAGTTAAGATGGATGGAATGGAAGCTAAGATGGATGGTATGAAAGACAACATTGAAGATTGGAAGAAAGACATGGAAGGTTGGAAGGAAGGTTTGACAAAGTTGCTACAAGAAAGGCTTCCTAATGGCGAAAAGGTAGTAGAGGAAACTCATAATGAGAACAAAAGAAATTTTAATCATGATCCAAAGAATGACAACATTGAATATCTGAAGAAATACATGGAAGGTTTGAAGGAATGTTTGACAAAGTTGCCATAAGAAAGGCTTCTTAATGGCAAAAAGGTAGTATAGGAAACTCATGATGAGAACAAAAGAAATGTTAATCATGATTTCATAGACTCTAACGTTGGAAAAAATACCCACCATGTTCCAAATATCGATATGAGGAAGTTTGATGGCAAGGATCACATAACATGGATACTACAGATGGAGCAATATTTCAATCTCCATAATGTGCAAAACACACAAAAGGTATGCATTGCAACTTTATATTTGGAACCAATTCCGTTTGTATGATATCGATGGCTTTGCTATCGTAAACAAATTGTCACTTAATTTTACAGAAGAAATGATAGCACATTATGAGATTACAAAAATCAACACTTTTTATAGCCAATTGATAAACCTCAAACAAAAGGGCTCAATGATGGAGCACATTGAGGACTTCCAAAAATTGAATATAAGGGTAAAAGATATTCCAGAGGAGCATAAGATTGATGTGTTCATAGGGACTTTAAAGGATAACATCCAAAATGAGGTTCACCTTTAGGAACCTAACTCATCGAAGAAGGAATTCAGATTGGCAAGAAAAATGGAAAGCAAAATTATGGCAACAAGGAAGCTTACCACTCACAACTATAGGGATGGAAGGTTGTTTCACCTAGCCTTCCACAACCTACAAGGTTGACACCGCAACAATTGGAAGAAAAAAGAGCAAAAGGGCTTTGTTACAGTTGTGATCGCAAATACACTAAAGGTCATAAGTGTGCTGAGAAGAAATTAATTTACGTAGATTATGAAGAGGAGGAAGAAAAGGAACAAGAAACATCAAAAGAAGAGGATGTACTCCAGGAACAAACCCTAGAGAAAGAAGAAATGAATCCGACCATATTTTGTAATGCATTGGCCAGAATTACCACTCCTCAAACTATCAAGATAGAAGGACATATCAAGAAGAAAAAGGTAATAGTGTTGATTGATTCAGGCAATATCCATAATTTTATTCATTGTAAGATAGCCAAGGAATTGAATTGCTTCCTATATCCAGCACCAATGTGTCAAGTGATAGTTGCAAATGGAGGAACCATAAATTTCTCTGGAAAGTTCCATAATATCAAGCTCTCCATGGGAGAATATGTATTGAATAGCCCAATGCTTTCCATTCCAATGGGTGGTGTTGATGTTGTATTAGGAGTCCAATGGATACAATCCTTGGGTACAATAGCTTTTAATTTTCAAGAACTTTTCATGAAATTTTCTTCAGAAGGAAAGGAATTTGACTTAAGGGGTATCATAGGGAAACCAGGAAATATAATTAGCTCTAACGGAATGACAAAGCTTCTAAAGAAAGAACAAAGAGGCGTAATTGCACAATTATGTTCGCTATAGGTTCCCACATCGAAATCATCTATTTCTCTGGATCTCCAAAAAGTCGTGGACAAACATTTCAAGGTATTTGAGACTCTCAAAGGCATCCCACCTATTCATGATCATGATCATGCTATTCATTTGATTCCAGGAAGCGTTCCTCCAAGCATCATGCCTTACCGATATCCATATTCCCAAAGGAGTGAAATTGAATGTATGGTTGTAGAAATGCTAGAAGCTGGTATAATTATCGAACCAAATTCAATAAATGAAGCAAGGGATGAATGGAATAATGACGAAGTAGGGTGGGAACTTATTCAAAAGTTGCAGAAGATCCCAGTTCAAACAATATTGATAGAACTTGACAAGGAAGGAAAAATCATATTGGAACCTGAAGCAGTTACAGAACCGAGAAATCGATAGCTATGAAATCGATCAATTTCAGAGTATCTCATCAAGTGGAAGAACTTACCCGCTGAATATTCCACATGGAAGGATGATAATTTTATACAGAAGCATCAAGAACTACTCAAGCATTGAGGACAACACTTTGTGAAGGAGAGGGGCATGTTAGGTCCCTATACTACTAGTGTAACCCCTTATTGTTATTAGTGCAACACCCTTATTATATTGTTGTGCCCATGTCATACCCATATTATTATTATTGTACCCCATAGAAGCCCACTATTGTTATTGTTGTGCCCTTACATTATTATTGTTATGTCAGCTTAGATTATATAATGACCCCTTAGACTCCTATATATAGAAAGGAGGTCTTGTCATTTGTATCATCCAAGAATTGTTCATTTGCGTAATGTAAAGGAGGTTTCCTGCTCAAAGAGGTTGATTTCTAAGGCATTGATCTATCTTTTCTATCTTTTGTGAGCTGGTTTCATAACAGGAGTGAATTTGATGGATTAGATGCCCCTGGGTTGCAGTTTCTCAAGCCACGGGTCAACTGTGGAGGTTCAATAACAACTTGACAAACAAACAAACAAAAATAACAAAATATAATAAAACCATATTTTGTTATATTGTTTTATAACAAAATATAATAAAACCATATAAAACAATATTTAAAAAACAAAGGCAAAAAAATAATGTATTCCTAATAGTTTTACCACCTTTACAAACATAAAAATTATAAATAAAACCGATTAAACTTATCGGACCCACCCCACGATATTATATAATGAACTCAATAACATCATTTTATTTATTTAAATAGTTCAACCACTCATCTCTCTCTCTCTCTCTCTCTCTCTCTCTAATATATATATATATATATATTATATATATATATATATACGCCATGTGCCACAAATTTGAAGGGTCCCACCCATACACATATTAATCCCTAGGACTTATACAAACTCACCATGTCGCCCAGTTGCAACCTAGCAGTCCCCGCCATTGCATAAAAGGTATGTAGTTTCCTGGTGGATTCCCACTCGCTAGAATAGTGGAGTCGTCACAAGTGACTATGATAGGGTATAATGCATAGATTTTATGAGGGGGTGACCCCTCAGAATGGGTGAAAAGATGAACCTATCGATCGGTTAATCGACGACTAATATTTATTTTTGGCACTCTACATCACCTCTTTTGAAATTACTACAAGGGGTGTCAGAGAAGACGGTTTTGGTTTTGCTCATGCATTTTAGCAAACACTTTGCATTCATAGTCAACCTTGATAGTATTTTGTCACTAGGGGGGTACTTCACCAAGGGTGCCACCACTTGGGACCCCAATTTTGAGGATGAATTAGACCTAATCTTATGGGAATTCTCTCGTAACTATATTAACGTGGAATTTCTTTGTAAGCCTCGTAGCTTGTATTTATGCGAATCTAGCCCTTTGTGGCAAGATTTGCCCAGAAACCTTCAGTTTATGTTCTATAACAACCCCCATATTCCACTAAGTCCCCTTTCTAGTCCCAAATTTTTAGGGAAATTTCTCCATTTCCACCACTATGACTTTCATTGAAAAGTTGGTGGGTAACTTGTAAACTTCTCAATTTACCTTTACTCTAGCCCAATCAGGCCCAGCGTTGAAAACTACCTATGATACCAATCTGTAGTGTCTTTGTACCCCAATTAAGAAGCACGGCTATATCCAATGTTGCATAATTAAAATTAAATAAAATGCAGAAGCCCTCATACTTGATTGGAGCATAATTTCTAACATGAAGGAGGCTGTTATAATTAATATGAATGCCATGCTACAAGCTAGAATGTAATGTTTTTCACATATAAACCATAGAAGTACAATAAACAAGGGAAATAAATGTACATTAATAGCCATTAATCGGAACCCCCGAAACTAGGGATTTCACATAAACACATTAAAGAAAATGTCAAATATATATACAGTCTTCCATAAGCATTTAAGAACTTATCTACCACTGAAAGTCGACTAGTTGCAGGCCCTCCATGTTCTACCCAGCCATAGACCTAATGGTTCATAAGCTCAACCATCAGGTCATCCCTGAGCTGGGATGACAACTCCAAAGGAAACGATAACTCAAGCAATATCCAAAGCTCCATGACCAAGGCACCAAACCAACAATCGAACTACTTCAAGACTCTAGGCACCCTCCAGTCTAATTGCCAAGGTGCCAACACATCAACTATGTTGCTTCAGGGCTTGAGGCCACAAACCATCACCAATTTCCCACTAGAACTCCATGGTCGTCAAGCCATAAACAGGGTCAACAAACCCTTAGAGCACTAATCTCTCGGAGCTAACATTGGGCTTCACATCATAAACAAGATGCATCCATAAGGCACGGTTAACTTAATAATTGTACCTTGGTTAGTCCGGAGTCCAACCCTAGGACTCACTGGCCATCAGTTAGTCTCAAATCCCTCCCCTAGACTCACTGAATAATCCCCATCACCTCATGCAGGATTAACTACCTTTCATCCCAACTACACTTCTTTTTATATATGCATGGCCCTAACTTGCCATGTGGCACCCTCTAGAACCCTCGTGGGCCCCAGGTGTACTTTTCACCCAAAATATCCAACAATTACCTTTTTCCTTGGAGTTGTGTTCCCCATACTCTTTCAGTGGAGTGGGTTGTACATCTAGCCTCATTTTATTAATTTAAGGATATGTGCATTTACAATGTTTACAATATTCACATCATGGCTCTTCTCGCCACTTAACCAAAAATTAGCATATCAGTGTCTTTGCAATTAAATGGGCACACAAACCAATAAAGTATTTCATCTCACCAGCCTAATATAAAAGGTAAATGTATTTACATCGTCAAAACGTGTGAGGGTGTTACAGCTAGGACTATGGGTTTAATGCGCTCCTCCTCTTCAAACAAGTGTTTCTCTCAACATTGATCAGTTGTGGATACTTATATATTATGAATCATTTATCTTCATAAATTGCATATTTTATTAGAATTTTTTTCAATATTTTGAAGTATTCAATAATTATTCTAGTCCTTAGTTATTTGATCCATGTTTCATTGATTGCTTTATGTTATAATAGGTTTAAATTAGGACCTTGTCATTAATTACCTAATTTCAAAATGAAACATGCAAGGTCAATTGTATATGTGAAGGAGGAAAGTCTAATCTATAAGCCATATTATTAATTCTTTGCAACATCTTGTAGGAACTATAGTACTTTGGTGCGAATTTATTGTTCTTCTCTAATTGCCAGAAGTTCATTTGTTTGTATGGTTGTAGCCTAAAAAATTCTTGACCCCCCACTTCAAAGTTCTTTATATCATGATGTGAATCTTTTATCAATTTCATCTTGTTTTTATATATAGACATGTTTTCCCTCAAAATTTGGAGAACCACTTACTAGTATTGGATGTGATACTCGAACACTTGAAAAAAGTTTTCCTTCTCAATGTGATGTGTTGGATGGAGGATAATATGGCAAAGAGAACCATTAACAAGAACTATTTGGATGAAGTATGGAAGGAAGTCCTTTATAGTACCATTCGACCCAAGGTATCCACTTAATTTGTTTGATTGTTAATCAAATGTAAAGGGAAAATAAATAATAGAAGAATCCAAACTTTATCATAAAGAATAACATTTCTTTTAATAATAACCTCCTTACTATTTAGATCATATAATTCATAATCCTTGGATTTTTCATGATATCCCATCATGATGGATGGATGACTCTTAGTATGCAACTTGTTACACTTATCATAAAAAAATAGCCTAATATGCACAAGTTGCTCACAACTTTGGCAAGTCCAAACCTATTCATAATGTACTTCAAACGAGTCATGACTTGCATCTGAAAATTGTATGGAAACCCTTTACTTAAAGCATACATTATATTGTTCTTTTGGTCAACAATGTTATTATATAGATAAGTGACATTCGATGCTATTTTGGGACAATTAATGCTCGATTTCATGATTCACATATTCAACTCCTTTATTAGATCTCAAATAAAAAATATTGACCACATTTAGTTAATACCTTGAACACAATGAATATTTCAAGCATTTTATCCTTATTCTTCAAGAAATATATCAACCTCTTCCAATAAAAAAAACATTAAAAAAGTTAGAATCTACCTTGCACTTGTTAGAAAGGATGATTCGTAGTGAAAAATCGTTATGTACAAACTTTAGTTGTGATATTTCCCTCAATGTCTTGTCTTTCTCAAACCTTCCTAAGGAATTTCCAGGGATACTTTCCCATAACACACCCCTCACAAGGTGTCACCCTATGCAATAAAATTCCCATATTCAATGGAATCATTAACTACAACATTCCTTAAATCTAGGTGGCCTAGTATCTCATGCCAAATCTTAGTCCATTGTCGACATTTAACATAAGTTCAAAGGCCTCTCTCCATATTTTGAATCATAAAGCCACAAAAATAAATTAGGTCAAGTGTACCCACTAAAAACAACAAAATTGTTGCTAATATTTTTCACTACAAACTTTATAGGCCCAAAATCAACATTATTCCCTATTGTTTTGTTTGAGGTACAAATAATAAGTTATAACTATGTTGTCATAAATGATAGACATGATCGACATCTATAGACAGAGAATGTATATATGTATTTGTGAACCTGTGACTTAATGCAATGTTGATATTTTAGAATCAATTTCATGTATGTGTGCATAGTTTGTTTATAACATTGTAATTTTTTATAACACAAGCCAGTTGGGAGGGAAACCAAACTATTTAACTAGGCTAGATCAGAATTCTTTATTTTCTAGTTAATTATGTAATTCACTTAGGTCTTTGGTTTAGTTTACAATTTCGTGTAATTTCCTTCTTGAAGTAATAAAATTGTTCATATAATTTGCAATTCATCCATTGAACTTAACAAACCTAAAGTGTAGTTCTAATGTGGAGTATTCTCTTTCAAGCTACTTCATTTTTAGGTGCTTTCCTCCATTTCTACACAAACATTGGCTACATCTCATAAGCCTACGAGCCCTTTGATTGATAATTTAATGTTTTCAATTTAAAAAATTAAATTTCTCAACACATTTTTGGCACCATTGTCGAGGAGAAGTCAAAGGGATGTGAGCTTTGATATTATGGTTTTTATTTTTTGCAAGAGTATCTCATGTGAGAAAATACTCACCTAAAGAATCGATAACCTAGTGATAGTAGGGTCTTAGTAATAGGAGTCCAAGTACATGAGGTGTGGTGTGATTTCATTTTGCAGTTAATATCATTTCCATAGAACAATTAAAGATTGAGTTCTTAAATTGTTATAATAACTCTAGATGTTAATCCATTTATGAGTAGGAGTTGTATACCAACAAGGAGAACTTGAAGATGTTTAGGAGTTTCCCAAGCAAAGGAGGACACACTCCCATCAGGATCTTCTCAAATCCTTGTCCACAATCCAGGGATGGGATTTCCTTTCAAGAAGAGTAAGGAACCTCTAAATAAAACCTGTGAAAGGTGTAAAATTATTCTAACTATCATTTGAAGGATATCAAGAACCCATGCACCATAGTAAATGACGAGGAACCATTGGAGCCAAAAATTGAATAATTTCTTGAACATCTATTACCAAATCCCCTGCATAAAATAAGATGATGAAAAACCTTCAAAATAATTCTGAAGTGTGATAAGTGAAGATAGGCATGGAGAAATAATTCATTGAGATATGGTTCCAAACAACCATTAGGCCACAACAACATTCCACTCTTCAACATGTTTTTTATATTTGATACGTATGAGCGGCTAGCCTCTCCTATCCTTATAGTTGAAGGTACACTTTTCAAATTTGGATACGGGTTTGAAAAATATATTGTTTCATAAGTGGATGCACCACAAAATATCCTACATTTGAAGTATATTTTTCTCTTCCAAAAAGTAGGTTAGAAGAAGAATAAATGAGGAATAAATCCAATTGTGCCATCTTGCATGATTAAGCACCAATTTTATTTTCTAGATTTTGTTAAATAGTTCTCCAAATTTCTTTGGTTTGATAAATTGCATCGAATGATCTTGATTGACCTCAAAATTATGCCAGGGACAACCATTCAAGGATGTGTATGGTTTAACAAATACTATTTAAATTAATAACAACTTACAATATCATAAATGCCTATGGTAGTTTGAAAGGAGGAAAATTTTATTTTCCTATAGAAACATGTACAAACTAGGGAATTTTCATCAATTCCAATAGTCAACCTTTATTTCCCATAAAAACACAAGGTAGGGGAATTTCCATCAATTCCCATGGCAGATTTTTCTGTAAGAGCTCAAAACAGGGTATTTTTCATCAATTCTCGTAGCAAGATCCATTATGAAGCAGTTTAAACCATAAAAATACAATGGAATATTTTCTAGATATATATTTGGAAAATGCAATATGGCAGCTATCAATTCAAATTTTCCTTATTCCTTAATACTTGTTTCTGAATCTTATTTTTCTTCTTGTGCTTCTTTATTAGATATTTTCACCAAACACATATCAAGATTAAAACAGTAAACACAATGGACACAGATATTAGGCTCCAAGCCAGGCAAAAACCCATCCAAGGGGAAAACCTAAAAATACCTTCTCTTCTTATATAATTTGTTTCAAATGAAACAATATTGACCCAAACCTTGGACCAAGTCCTCCTCCCAGCACCAAGTTAGCCCTCCAAAGAGACCTTCCAATTCGATCAAATTCAAACCAAGTCAACTAGAGACAAACTCTGCCAAAACTACACCAGTATCAGAATTTCGGCCCCCCTACAATAAAATTTCAGATTTGTAGCTACTTCAAAAATTTTAAGCCCTGCAAATGCTCCATTAACTCACAGGTGTGAGAGAGAACTAGGGAAAAACTTTGATATTCCTTCCTTCAAGCTATTGCTTCCTTCTTCCTTGTCTTTCTTGTCCTTCTTCCTCAACTTCGCATTTCAAATTGAGTTCCTTGATTGTATATCAAATTGGTAAAAAAATGAGTTCAAATTGCTTCTATTTATACTCTTTTGTGTGGTTCGAATACCCCTTTCTAGTCCGACTTGTCTCTGTGAGGATCAACTTGTGCTAGGAGGCTTCTAAGACTTTCTAGACTCAAAAATAAATTCTTTTACAAGTTACATCTTTCACGGAAGGGTATTATAAACCTCTCTTGACTCGTGACAATATATCCTATGACCTCTCTTGACTTCATAATTTCCAAAATCATATGTTGAGCTTACCTCAACTTTCATCATATATCCCTATAATATCCTTCTAGGTATCAAAATGATATGTTAACCAGATAACCAACAACAAAAATATTAGACCTACCTCATCATGATGGATTTCTCATCAAGACATCAACATCTTCATGGTCTATCTCCACACAAATATTCCTTCATGCATTAGACTAACCAAGGATCGAACTTGATTACCATTTTACAATTTTCTTCTAGAGACTATATTGGATGTTGATCATGATTCTATACAATATAGTGAGAAAGTCTTGATCCTTTATTCATTATAGAGTAAGTCAACTTCTTCTTTTAAGCATCACATAACCATATTAAGCATATTTTATGACAAACTTATTTTATAGGATTATGTTCACATGAACCCTACCCAAGATACAAGTTACCTAAAAATATGACTTTTTATACAGTCATTTAACCATTAGCCCTTAAATGAGTATACATCTAATACTTAAAGAGAAATAGATTTTCTTTCCTTTAAAATATTGCAACTTGACCTATTGCATTCCTTCATCCTTCGAGAGTATTGTTTCCATACTAAATGGAATATATACTAACCTTGTCATATTGCTCCTTCCAAGAGCCTTCCAAAATGATGGATCTCATAGGATCTTGATGATCCATATTATCAAAATGACTACCTCTAACATAATGTTAGATAATGTATGGATGAACACTATGCAAAATGGTCTCAAGATTTTCATTCTTGAAATACTAGATGATTCCTACAAAGCAACTTAATCAAGTAGACTCTAAATATACTAATATCACATGTTTCTAACTATGATGATATGCATTTACAAAACCAATATTTTCTTATAGCAAACAACAATGCATGTTTTTCTAAAGGAAATACCAACTTCCTAAAGAACTTGACAGCGAGGATGCCTCCTTCAATAGTAAAGATCTTTGATATCTTATTTCTTAAGCTTATTCTTAGGTTCTCTGTAATATTCCAAATAGCAATTTACAGAGATAATCAAAGACATGCACAAAAGTAACAACGCAAATTTTTTTAGCAAACACCCATAAACAGAAAAATGCTCCTGAACACCTAAAATGGCCAATTTTTCTTATAAAGAAATTGTTGGAGTACAATAAAATTGGAAGGAATGTGCATGGGTTTTCTCAAGGCAAGCTACTTATCTCAAGTGATCAATCTCCCAATGTCTAAGTGCTGCAATAGTTTGTCCCTCAAAGCATCTACGTTGGCCCAAATTTTCTTCATTGCTGGCTGACTTGGCACCCTGATTTGGCCCCTTAAAACTTCCAAGAAAATTCTGTAAATTTGGGGATGTGATCATTGTCAAAAACCCAGAAAAAACTTGGAAATGGTTTTCTCTGGTTTTGACCCTCCAAATTCGACCCCAAATAACTTGGCCCTCCTCAATTACCAGAATGCTTCCCTGTAGTAGAAAATGATGAATTGTTGCTCCAAAATGCTAGCAATATCCCCACAACCTCCCTCCAAATGAAATCCTAACAACTCATCCCCTAAATCCTCCAACTGACACTCCACACAACAATCACCCAAGAGAACGAGGTAGGCCTATGAGAGATGACACAATAGCAAGCTTCAACAATTCATACAGCAGTAAGGAACTGAATATTCTGTGCTCAAGAATGCTCAAATCACCTTGAAATTGTATCCATATACTCCTCTCCAAAACTCAAGAAATACCCAGAACGGGTTTGGTCCAAGTCCAAGCCAAACTAAGCCCACCAAGTGACGCAGATTCCCCAGGTAACTCGCAATTCGCCCATCTATAAGAATGAGGATTTCGTGCCTGAATATTGCCTCAAAAATTATATAAAATTAGCTGGAGACTCCTCTCAATAAACCCAGAAATGGTTTGGTTTGAATCCAATATGCACTAGTGACCCCAAAGAAATGTGTATGGTTCTAACTAGCTGGAAAAACGCCCTGTAGAAATAATTATTTTCTAGAAGGTCAATCAATTACTGGAAGAATCTCCTCCACCCCTACAAATCACTCCTCCAAGCCTCTTTATTTATCCTTAGCCCAAACTCTCCAAATCTCCATGTCAAAATGTCTGCGTAGTCGTTGTCCAAAAACCCCTTAGATGATAAATTCGTCCCTCCAAAATGCAGCACTCCCAAAAAAATTGCCCTCCCTATGGATAAATCTTTACAAATTCTCTGGCCAAAAACTCCATTATTTTCCATCTTATCTTAGCCTCTTCAAATTTCTTTCTATGCCCTGAGAGAAGCCTGCTCCAACTTATGAAATGATCTGCAATGTAGCTCCTAAAGAAGCCCTAAGATGCACTCCTTACTCCCCTAGGTTGACACTTGAATTTCACAGAAGGTCGAGGTGGAATTTCCGCTCAGAAATCCCTTGTGTTGAACAACACGGTTGTCTTGGCTAAGTAGCTCAAGAGAAATAATGTTGAAATTGTAAAATGACCAAAGATAATCCACAAAATGAGTCCATCCTCCTTTTATAATTTCTCCTCGTGCCTCTAGACTTCTTTTTTTAATATTGTTTTATTGGTGGGAGCCATTTTCCTCTAAGTCACTTTTTCCACCATTTAATAAAATAATAATTTTTCGCTATTCTCTGATAAAATAATACTAGCCCCTTTTTAATTAATATTGCTAAAATTGGGTAAAATTCCTTAATGGCTCCCATGCTCACAAAATTGGGGATATTAGAATCCTCCCCGCCAAAAATTGCTTGTCCTCAAGCAATACCTGAACAAACACACTCTCTATGTTAACTAAACTGTCATTGCAAACAATACCGGGGTCCCAAATGTGCCACTAAGTCACCCTAAATCCCTGCACCATCCTATCATAAATGAATCCCTCGATACTAGGGTCCCATGATAATCTCAAAAAGATGCCACCATGTCGATGTTGCGCCACTCTAATTACAACTGGCTGCCCATCATGCACATACCGTATCCTCCTCTCCTGGAACCCAATAGTGAAATGCTAACAAATGCAAAATACATCCTGCCAAAGCATCTCCATGATGCCAAAGTCTACCCATCCAAATGTAACCTTACAACAATAGGAAAAGTCGACCTCGTCATACGATGAAGGCCTCTACAAACCCCCATGTGTCAACCGAAGAGTGAACTAGATCACTCTTTTCCATGACTCTACTCATCATGAGACAGAGTGATATATCAACCAATTTAATCCCTGGATCCCATAGGCAGACCTGCTGCGACATAGCTCTGAGAGTTGTTGGAATCCATCTGTGCCTCGTCTCTAGTCCCTGCATGCAATCAATATATATGCTCCA
This sequence comes from Pinus taeda, assembly GCA_000404065.3. Lineage (NCBI taxonomy): Eukaryota > Viridiplantae > Streptophyta > Pinopsida > Pinales > Pinaceae > Pinus > Pinus taeda. The sequence continues at coordinate 45,729 of APFE030552352.1, read as the reverse complement.
TATATCATGAACTAATCTTATTCATGTTAAACTTCCATGTTCCTACCACTGCATATTACTGATGACCATTGAAAACTGCATGTGCCAAATAGCTACCCCCTGAATGCAGCCAATAGATGGGTTTCTAATACTCACAATCGACTCAATATATGTGGATCCATCCTACTCCTGCCAACCATCACTCGTTGTGTGAACCTCACTTCTTTCCTTCCTTTTGTTTTTATGCTTGTTTGGACAGTCTCTCTTAAAGTATCCATATTCATTGCACCCAAGGCATTAAACGTTGGACATATATGGCTTCTTCTTTGACTTTCCAAACTTCCCCTTGTTCATCTTCTTGGTCCTTGAAATGAAGGCTTGAGACTATTCATTTGATTTGATATCATTCTTGGCCTTGATCCTAGTCTCTTCCAGGATGCATTGAGCCCACAACTCATAAAATGGATTTGATTCTTTCTTAGAGTATATGCTTGTTGCAAAAATGCTCCATTCTAGTGGCAAAGCATTAAATACACATATGGTCATTTCAGAATCAGAAATTGTCTCCTCAAGCCCTTGCAACTGATCTCTTATTTGAGAAATCTTCATACGTAAGGAGGTCATGTCCTCATTCTTCAACTTCTTCATTTTATATAGTTTATTTCTCAAAGATATCTTTTGATCTTGTGTACTTATAGAGTACAAATTTACTAGATTGTCATACATAACCTTAGAAGAAATTTAAATTTGTAACAAATGGAACAAGATGGATTCCACAATGATCCTTTGTGCCCTTACTTCCCCTTTCTTGTATTTTGCTATATCTTGAGTCTTGTGTTTGCTAGGTTCAGTGACATATTTCATTACTTCATGTTTTGTAAGTGTTAGGTCAATCCTTTTCTTCCATGCTAGGAAATTGATTGAACCAACGAGTTTATTTATTTCCTTGCATAATAAATAACCCATATGACCTATAGATTCATACATAATAATAATATTATTCTTACTTGTCAATCAATAGTATTCCCTTCTCTTGATGATGTCTCCAACTATCTTGAGGCTTTCAAGGTGTTCAATGAGACTTTGATGATGTCCTAGAAAGATGTCATCTAGGATTATTTCAACAACAAATTCAAAGAGTGATAAATGATACCAAATATCCTTTAGTGGTTTTTCCAAAGATGTTCTTCTAGGTAGCTTAGATCAGCAAGATTCAATCCTACATCAACTAGTTACTAGCTACACCTTCGTTCCTCAACTTTGATCCTATAAATTTGATCAACACATTTGATCATTGAAACTATTGCAGAAACCCTAGTTTTGGTACAAGTATTCTTTTAAAAGTTTCTTCCTTTGAGTAAGACAGATTTTTCCAAGGTCAATGAGGTCAAGGCAAAATATATTCTCTTCTAGAAACCTGATAGTGCAACCCGATCTCCTGCAATTTAGGTCTCCCTTATAGCTGCATAAACCTTAATTCTTCGATCAAACCCTTCTTTGTGTCCACAAGATTATCTTTATAGCTGCCTTCTTATTCACCTTAGCTCTGATACCATGTTGGAAAATGTAATATGGCAGCGATCAATTCAATTTTTTCTTATTCCTTAATACTTGTTTGTGAATCTTATTTATATTCTTGTGTTTCTTTATTAGATATTTTCATCAAACAAATTATCAAGATGAAAATAGTAAAGACAATGGACACAAATATTAGGCTCCAAGTCGAGGAAAACCCCTTCAAGGGGAAAACCCAAAAAATATCTTCTCTTCTTATAGGATCTACTTCAAATGAGACAATAAAGACCCAAACCCAAAACTATTTCCTCCTCTTAGCACCAAGTCAGCCTTCCTAAGAGACCTTCCAATTAGGTCAAAGTAAAAAAAAATCAACCAGAGAAAAACACTTCCAGAACTACACCAATCTTACAATTTCGCCCCCCCACAATAAAATTTTGGACCTGTAGTTACTTTAGAAATTTATTCCCCTACAACTTCTCTAGAAACTCACACATGTGAGAAAGAACTAGGGAAAAACTTCGATTTTCCTTCCTTCAAGCAACTGTTTTTTGTTTCTTCTTCTTTATTGTGCTTCTTCCTCAACTTCGCATTTTAGGTTGAGTCACTTGATTGCAAATTGAATTGGTAAGCAAATTATGTTGAAATTATTCTGTTTATACTCTTTTGTGTTGGTCGAATACCCCTTTCTGGGTCGACTTGTGCTAGGAGGCTTCCATGACTTTCTAGACTAAAAAATAAATTATTTTACAAGTTACATCTTTCTTGGAAGGGTCTTATAAACATGATGTTGACTCCCTTTACTCATGACAATATATCCTATGACCTAACAAACCATTGAAGCACAAGGAACATGCTTTTACCTAGAATACCATCAATAAAGAGCATGAAACCCGCGCTTAAAATAATAACTCTTTATTTTCTTCTTTTGTTTGTTACATAAGATACATATTGAGATGAGTACGATAACAATTATGAAGAATGAAACTAGTTACATTTCTAACAATATATGCCCAAAAAGGTGAATTTTCATATTTTTTTGCCCCCAATTCAGTCAAATTTGGTAACTATGGTTCCATTATGAAGCAGTTTAAACCATAAAAATATAATGGAATACTTTATAAATATATATTCCCCCCACCCCAAAGGACAAAAGGAAAAAAGAGTATTCATTGCCTTCACCTTCTCAATCATTCTAGTCGCAACTCTGGTCTTTCTTTCAAGTTACTGATTACAATAAGTTTTCCCCAAAGAAATCATTACATGGAACCCTGTGGCTATTGTTTCCCTATCCCTCTCCACATTGGTGCTACGTAGGGCCCACCTTGGTGTGATGTAGGGGCCCAGTCATGGGATTGTTTCCCTTTCTCTTGCGGTGTCCCATTCTCATAGAGGTGTTATGTGTTGATGCCCAGGCAAGGGGATCAACTCTTTTCGTGATGATGTAAGTATATAGCCTCAGAGAAGTTCCATACTCAACTATTAAAGGTGCATTAGCATCATTAATAATCTATGCAATCCGCATTCAGTTATCTCTTTTGGACCAGTGCCTTTAAATGGAAATGGAAATGTGGAATCTGAACTTTCCTACATTGTTCAGGTGTGTGTTCTCCAATCTGTAAAAATTCCACATGGCATAGGGAGTGACTTATGCCATCCTGAAAATTAGGTCTAAATGTTTGTTATGAAAGGGTTCATAACAGACAATTTCATTTATCAATGAGTGATGTAATCTCTAGAAATTGAGTGAATTAGGGTTTTTCGGGTGTTGAATCAATTTACACGCTAAAAAATGAAATTAAAACAACTTAAGTTCGTGATTTGGACAAAAATTACGTACCCAGATTCTGGAAAAAAATCAAATATGTCTAGTTAAACTACTCCTCTTGAACCTTGCTAGCAAAAATCTAGAACCCAATTTTATTTGATCTCTTTGTTCTTTAAAATATAATCACTTTTGATGAATTCTTTTAACAACAACAAAAAAATGTATATACATTTTAAAATAATTATAAGAAAATAAACAGCGTTTAAAAAATAGATTATTTTGCCTAATATGGTGTACCATGGATCAAGTGTGCATTGCTTCAGTGCATTGATACTTAACTATGTCACTTATGGTATGTATGTTACATGGCATGTCAAATACGTGTCTCACTTTGAATAGTGTCACTTATATGTACATTCCTTATGGGGCATCACTTAAAATTTTGTCACTTATGGGAATCTCCTACTGAGTGTTGGGTGTACATTATTCACAATGGTATAAACAACAAAATTCCATCCATATAACATTTCATGGATTTATAGCATTCATAAATATTATGAACAAAGATAACATCCCAAGGAAAGTGCATAAAGAGAAAGCTTATGTTGACCTTTTAGGACAAAATGAGGTTATTGACACTTCATTGTAGACATCAACTAGGTTTTCCACACTTAGCCTTAGCAACCATAGCTTAATAAAAGTTGGCACAAGTGATACCCTCCAAGTCCTTGATATGACAACCACCAAATATGCTTTTCAAATTCTAAAAAACTAGTGTTATCAAATTCCACATTGCTAGGGTTATCAAGTGCCACAAAACTAGGGTTTTCAAATGGCACAAAAATAGGGATTTTCACATTCCACTTCAATATACATTGATGGAAATTTCCAATTTGCAAGCAACGTCAATATCATGTGTTTACTTACATTATGTAATTATGCGCTCAAATTTAAACTCAATATGTTGGTCATCATTCATTGCTTGTGTCAATCACTTATATGTGACACTTAATATGGTACACCATGGCTCAAGTGTGCACTGTTTTAGTGCATCGATGTTTAACAATGTCACTTATGTAGGGTATGTTACATGGAATTTTGACTATGTTTCTCGCGTTGAAGAGTATCACTTATATGTACATTGCTTATGGGGCATCACTTAAAATTATGTCATATGTATTTTGCTTAAGTGTGTCAATTATAGGAGTCTCCTATGGTGTATTGTTGTTTAACTATGTCACCTATGGTAGGTATCTTACATGGCATGTCAACTATGTGACTCCCTTTGAATAGTATCACTTATATGTACATTTCTTATGGGGCATAACTTAAAATTATGTCAGTTATATGTGGGTTTCTTAAGTGTACAAATTACAGGAGTCTCATATAGTATAAACAACAACATTTCATCTGTATAATGTTTCATGGCTTCATAAAATTAATAAATATAACGAACAAATATAACATCTAAGGAAACTACATAAAGAGAAAGTTTATGTTGACCTCTAAGGACAAAATGAGGTAATCCACACTTCATCCTAGTAATCATCCAAATCTTCAACACTTAAGCTTAGCCAACATAGCTTAATACAAGTTGGCACAAGTGAGACTCTCCAAACCCTTGATATGACATCCACCAAAACAGGAAACCTTGGTTACCAACTATGCTTTTCAAATTCCAAAAACTAGTGTTATTAAATTCCATATTACTAGAATTTTCAAATTCCACAAACCTAGGGTTTTCAAAATCCAAAAAACTATGTTTTTTCAAATTCCATGTGAATATACGTCGACAAACATTGCCAACATGTGATTCAAGGTCAGTATCATGTGTTTACTTACATTGTCTAATTATTCACTCAAATTTGAACTCACTATCTTGGTGTTTTCACACCCAACTCTTGGCATTTTGCAATATATTCTCTCCGCCTTCTCATATTTATGTTTATGATACATTTTTTTGAAATAGAGTCATCTTGACCTCTTTTCAACATTGGGGATTTATTAATTGAAGGAATAATTTTGTTACATAACTTATCATATATTGCAACCACTATGTGCATTGGTTAATTTAAATTGTGTGTTCCTTATGGTGTTTCAATTATGTGTGTCATGTAAGAACAATAATTATGTGTCATTTATGGTGCATCAATGCATATGTCTTGATATTCATCATTAATTACTTATGTGCATCACTAATGTGTTGTTATTTAAGGTGCATCACTTATATGTGACAGCTAATACGGTGTACCATGGATCAAGTGTGTGTTACTTCAGTGCATTAATGCTTAACTATGTCACTTATGGTATGTATGTTACATGGCATGTCAAATATGTGTCTCACTTTGAATAGTATCACTTATATGTACATTTCTTATGGGGAATCACTTAAAATTTTGTCACTAATGGGAATCTCCTACAGTGTGTTGGGTGTACATTATTCACAATGGTAAAAACAACAAAATTCCATCCATATAAAATTTCATGGCTTTATAATATTCATAAATATTATGAACAAAGATAACATCCCAAGGAAAGCGAATAAAGAGAAAGCTTATGTTTACCTTTTAGGACAAAATGAGGTTATTGACACTTCATCGTAGACACCAACTAGGTTTCCCACACTTAGTCTTAGCCGCCATAACTTAATAAAAGTTGGCACAAGTGAGAGCCTCCAAGCTATTGATACGACAACCACCAAATATGCTTTTAAAATTCCACATTGTTGTGCCACAAAACTAGGGTTTTCAAATGGCACAAAACTAGGGATTTTCAAATTCCACTTCAATATACATTGATGGACATTTCCAATTTGCAAGCAATGTCAATATCATGTGTTTACTTACATTATGTAATTATGCACTCAAATTTGAAGTCAATATGTTGGTTGGCATTCATTTCTTGTGTGCATCACTTATGTGTTGTTAGTTAAAGTGCATCACTTATATGTGAAATTAATATGGTACACCATGGCTCAAGTGTGCATTGTTTTAGTGCATCGATGTTTAACAATGTCACTTATGTAGGGTATCTTACATGACATTTTGACTATATGTATTGCGTTGAAGAGTATCACTTATATGTACATTTCTTATGGGGCATCACTTTAAATTATGTCACTTATATGTATTTTGCTTAAGTGCATCACTTATAGGAGTCTCCTATGGTGTGTTGGGTATAAATTAGTCACAATGGTCTAAATACACCAAATTCCATTCATATAACATTTCATGGCTTCATAACATTCATAAATATAATGAACAAAGATGGCATCCCAATGAAAGTGCATAAAGATAAATATTATGTTAACCTCTCAGGACAAAATGAGGCTATCGACAAATTACCTTAGTCATCAACTAGGTTTTCAACACTTAAGCATTGCCACCATTTCTTAGTACAAGTTGGCATAAGTGAGACTCTCCAAACCCTTGATACGACATCCATCAAAATAAGAAACCTTAGCCACCAAATATGCTTCTCAAATTTCAAAAAATTGGCATTATCAAATTCCACATTACCGAGGTTTTCAAATTCCACAAAACTAGGGTTTTCAAATTCTACAAAACTAGGGTTTTCAAATTCCACAAAAATATGGTTTTTCAAATTCCACATCAATATACATCGAAATACATTGTCTAATTATGCATTCAAATGTGAATTCAGTATGTCACAATGGTCTAAACAACAATTTCCATCCATATCTATTGTACAATTCTCCCATGGGCCTTGTCCAAACACAAATGCTTAATGCTTACATAACTCCTTTTTGCTGCTCGGTTTAGTCTTTATACACTCTGGAAAAAATCACAATATATCCCTCAATGGATTTTGGAAGAAACTTGCAACTCGCTATAAAATTCAAACCATGAATTGGATGGGAAATTGTCAATTCCGTTGGACTCTTGGCACCAGGTTACATCTAGGGACACCCCTCTCCTAGGACTCCATAGCTCAAAAATTGGTTTATTTGAAGATATTTGGAGCTAGGGTTTTTTTTGTTATAAAGGTCAATGCAAATTTTGCACAGGGGAGTCGATTTTGTAAAAACATGGTTGGAACATTTGTGGGTAGCATGCTCATATGTTCCTTAGCCAAAAACAAATATTAAATCTTACATAACTCCCTTTTGTTGCTTGGTTTGGTGTTTATATCCTAGGGCAAAAATCATACTATGTCCCTAAATGGATTTTGGGAGTGACTTGCAACTCGTTATAAAATTAAAATTGGGACTTGGATGGGAAAATCATCAATTCCCGTGGACTCCTGAAAATAGGTTACAATGAGAGAAACCCCCCTCCAAGGATTCCATAGGTCGAAAATTGAATTATTTAAGGATCTTCAAAGCTAGGTTTTGTTCAATAAATCTCAATGGAAATTTTACACAAGTAAGTTGATTTTGCAAAACGTTGGTTGGAGTGGTTGTGGGTAGCATGCTCACATGGGCCTTGTCCAAACACAAATGTGAAAGCTTATGGAACTCGTTTTTGTTGCTCCATTTTGTTTTTATAACCATGGCAAAAAAAATCACAATACGTTTGTAAATGGATTTTGGAAGAGACTTGCAACTCACCATAGAATTCAAACCGAGACTCAAATGGTAGAATTATCGATTTTGTTGTATTGTTGGCACAACGTTACAACTAGGTACATCCCCCTCCTAGCATTCCATATGTTGAATATTGGTTTATTTGAGGATCTTTTAAGCTAAGGTTTTGTTCAATTAAGGTCAATGAAAAATTTGCACAAAGGGGTCAATTTTGCAAAACACTAGCTCAAGTGATTGTGAGTAGCCAAACACAAATGCTAAATCTTACAAAACAAAACCTTGGCCTTGGATCCGCCTATCATAATTTTGAAGTTAATTTTAATATAAAAATGGAAATTTGGAAATTTTATGTTTCTTTGTAATTATTAATGATAAATTTCTATATGTAAAATAAGGAATTTTTGTAATCATGTGATTATTTAGTTTATGAAAATGCATATATTCTACTTTCTTTATGTGTGTGTGGGAGGGGAATCAATCATAATTTAGTGATCAATTAACAACAACCATATTGATTACCAGTTGATGTTTACTAATGTGAGTTGAGTCATCATTACTATTGACAGAAGAACGTGACTTACCACTTAAAATTACATAGTGATGATCTTACTTTCACCAGAGCCCTTTGGATCCTGTATCGTTAACTTGTTTCCTTATATATAAGGAAAATGAACACTTATATATAGCTATAAACAATATTGGATCATATTCTAAACTAAAAATGATTTTAACTTAAAAAATATTTAAAAAAAATAATATTCATGGTTGTCATCCATAAAATTATTTACAATCATGTGTTTTTTTCATAATATTTAATCTTATACATTAAATTATACTTATTTTTTAAGTTAGTACCGGAGAACCCACAGTAAATTATCCTTATCAATTATAATTATTTTTACTTCATAATATAATTATAAAATTATCTAAATATTTATTTATATTATATAATAATAGAAAGAATTTATATAATTTTCTATTAATTTTCTAGTTGATGTATATATCATATGTGAATTGGTTTAAAGTTAATTTATAAATTATTAGTTAAGTATATATATATAAAATTATTAAGTTAAAGTTTTATTATATATATATTATTATTATATATATTATATATATATTTCTTTTTTATCATTTAATTTTATGATAAATTTAAGTTAAATTTTTTAAATTTATTTGTTTCTTAATTTCTTGATAAGTCCAATATTTCAAACAATTTGATAAAATAGAAAATTAAAAACTTTATTTTTATTACTTATTTTTTATTATCATTAATCTTTATGATAAAAGTAAATTAGCATTTGCACCAAGAAGTGTAAAGGCGGGCTGATAGAAGTGTAGGTAAATGTATAGTGATGCAGAGGTAGCGCTGCAGGAAACAAGGATATGGATGTGGAAGGCATGAGGAATCGGGAGGCCAAGACTAGGGCGAATGGGAAGGAATTGATAAAGTAGAGAGTTGTTGAAACGACTTCAGATGATTTTTCAAAGTCCAATTACAAATTCATGGAACATATCAAAAACCTTTCTAAAAATTTAGAGAAAACCAATCTAAAATATTTGTAGTGCCAACTTTTCAAATCCCATGTCTTCAACGACTTCAAATATATTTCAATCCTCCTTTTCCCCCAAAAACAGAAGACAACATTTACCCTTTTCCTCCTTTTTTTTTTAATTTTTACTTGGAAAATATTAGGTCAATGTATTGCAGGCAGCAGAAAAACAAAAAACATTGAGGGCACTGTGAGCATATCAAGCAAGGAATCTCTTAGGAAAAAGGGTATTTTCTTTGTGGAGAGATATGTGGGACATTGATCACAAATCATGGTTTTAGTGGAACACCATATCCCTCTCTAAGGGCCTATTATATGCAAATGAAGTAATCATCTAGGAGCTACTGAACATTATTGAATACAAGTAATACAAGAACTAAACGCCAAAATTCAATACGATTTCATTTCAGAAAATGTTAGAAGACAAGAAAGTGTCCAATTGTACTCCTATAAAAACAATGATGGTAGTGGATACACTTAACAAATTAATGTTAAAACATAAAAATATGTTTTGCAAGATATCATTTCAAGTGTAGTGACTACAGTAATATAACAAATATTACACTAAGTAAGAGTGTCAAAGTAAAAAAACCTAATTATTTGTGTTTTTTGTTGTTGTCCATAATTAATATATATCTTTCATGTCTTGCCTTTTGTGTTTGGGTCACATGGACATACAATTTCTTGTAACATTTTGTACAGTTGCAAATAAGAGGAATTTGTGTAACTAATTCTCGAAAACACGTTTTTTTTTTTTTTTCTATTTAGAAGAATGCAACAAGCTATAGGTAATGAAGGAATACATTGGGGATGAAGGACAACAAAGGCACAACATATGAGAATACTAGAATAACACTTGGGGGCATATTGAATCCCTAGGCATAGGTTAGCATTATGAAAAGCATGTGTAGATGTTTTCTCATGCCTGAGTTTAATATGACACTGTGTGTAAACTATTGTATTTCATCAATTAATGAATATATTATATTGCCTTCTCTACAGTTTTCTTGTGTACAATTTATTTGGTATGCGTTACCAAATTGTTTATAAGAAATTCCAACACATTGTTCAATCTATCTGTCTCAAAGAAATTTTTAGAAAATAGGCACAACATTATGCAGTTGCATTATGGAATTTGCATTGGAAGAAGAGAAAAACCTATGGCATTGCATTAAGACAATAACTGATTCAGTTCAATTTTCCACCTGAACAAATATGCTATTGTCCACTACAAACTTAAGAGTAGAACATATGGAATTTGATATGTTTCAGTAGGCATCATATTATGTTATGAGTACTAGCATACTTCCCATTAGGAAAACATTTCCAAGCAATATCAAAAGATCAATCATCATTTCCATCCTCCTTGAAAACCATTGCTCCAGACCAAGAGTGAAAACCAGTTCCATTTTACATTTCATATTTTGTATTATATAATATGACAATACATGTACATATTTTGTATTTTATAATATGACAGTACATGTTCAGTTCTTGTAGTTCTCTATTTAAAATTTGCAAAGAAGCCAAAAGTCTAGATAGAGAAATCAATGCTAATGCATCCCGCCAAAAACTATTCTTGCCTTAGCTGAAATCCCATGAATAACAAAGGAATTGCATATTGAAACGTCTACAATTATAGGAAAAATTATTAACATCCCTTGAAGCTAATAAGAAAAATCTAATCAAAGGAAAGAAAAAATTATAACATGCTATAAAAGGTCCATATTCCATAAAAATGGTACAAGTGTTTTTTCATTCTGACAATAAAGGAAGTTTCAAAAGGTTCACAATGTGATTGATCGTTGATGTTAAAATAAAACACAAAGGCAAATCACTTGACAGTTTTTAGCCAATGATAGGAAGAAATGTTTTCAAATTTAGGCCTTTGACCTCATGTAATGAGTAAATCCCTTTAAATTAATTGTTTCTCCTGAATTTGTAACAATCCTTAATACACTCTTCTAAGTACAAATTACTAACAACATTAATTGCATCTCTTTGTGAATTAACTCTTCACATTGAACCTTTCCAAACCTATTATAACATACTTGGAAACCAGTAAGATACCCTTCTATGGATTCCCAACCCTCCTTGATGCGAACTTAAATAGGAACGCAACAAATTACAGATATAACCATAAATACAGAGACGCAATAGAAATATCACTTCATTTCATTAATGGAAACAAGACTAGCTCGGGCGATGGTAGCTTATCTCTAAGAAGAGATGTGGCGACTACATGCCTATGAACTATGCTATAATGAGGTTCAAGAGCCTATTTATTATTAAAAACCATGAAAAAAGGCTAAATAGCCAAAAATATAACCCCAGGAGATGTAACACCAAAAGTTTGTGTCCCTGTTGGGGTTAGTTGGGCAGCCAACGTCTCGAGGCCATAACTTTGTCATATTATATCTGTTTGGTGCGTACGATGCCTTGTTGGAAATGTCTCTCCGAGTACTAAAGGATTTGTGAGGCCCTAGCCAATGGTTATGAGCCTACAATAGACCTCAAAAAAATGTCGTTTTGGGGTTCAAATAGCTTCGGATAGGACCCGAAAAACTGCTAAAAATGGTAAATGTTGAAATAAACAAGGAAATAAATGAAACCGAGTGGAGTTATAAGTGGAATAGGTCGGTGGCCACCAATATCCACATGGATCATTCCTCCCCCCTTAGGAAGAAATGGTACTCATTGCATGTAGAGCCCCCATGAGGTGAGGAAATTTCTGTTGAACCTAATCCCTGGTGAGCCACTTGACTTGGTGCAGGAGTTGGCGAGCATTGACAACCCGATATAGTTGGATCTTCTGTTGGCGAGTGTTCTTGACTTGTGTGTCCATAATATAATTAGTTGTGGCCTGTTCCATGCAGTCTGGATTTAACTTTTTTGGTATGAGTTGTTCTGAAGTGTCTAATTTGTCCAGTAATGATGGGAAGTATGGTTGAAGGTAGTCCACATTGAACACTAGGTGCAGGCCAAGGAATGGGGGAATGCTAAGCTCAAAAGAATTATCTCCCACAACCTTGGTAATGGTGTAAGGACTATATCATAGTGGTCTGAGCTTCTGATGGGCTCCGATAAGGCGTTCTTTCTACAAATGCAACCAAACTTTGTCGCCCACCTGAAACTTGTGTGGCAACCAATGTTGATCATGTCGTTGTTTGTACTTGGCATTTGACTTCTCCAGGATGTCGTGAACCTACTGGAAAATGTGTTGGATGCATTCAATAAATTTGGTCGCTTTATCAGCCTCGAACAATACATGTGTGGATTATGTCTATATAATTGTGTGAGGCATGGCAACATCAATCAGACACAATGGTTGAAATCATAGACACACTTGAAAGGGACTGTGACCATTCGAGCTATGGAGAGCTCTATTATAATTATGTTGCACATATGGAATACTCTCATCCCATTTTTGAGGATGCTTGGGTTTGTAGATGCGGAGTATGTACACTATCATCCTATTGACAACCTTCTTCTGGCCATCAATCTAGGGATGGAAGGCAGTCGACTTGGTGAGCGTGGTGTCCAATAGTTTCCATAATGTGCTCAGGAACATGCTATCTCGATCTGAGATAATGATTTGCAGGATCCCAAAATATATCCATACTCATTCAAAGAAGAGAATGGCAGTGTCCTCTGCAGTGATACTCTTCTTACAGGCTGCCAATATAGCCATCTTATAAAATGGGTCCATGATCACAAATACTTATCATGCTTGGTAGAAGGGAGGCCAGACATATAGTCCATGGAGATGGATTCCCATGGTTGGATGGGCATAGGCAGAGGAGTGTACACGTGTTTCTTCTTGATGGTTGGCTTGGCAATGACGCAGGCAGTACAAGATCTGATATATTTCCCAACATCCAGTCATAGTTTGGGCCAATAAAAGTACTTTTGTGGTACAACCATAGTTTTTTCTACACCAAAGTATCATGTGACCTGACTGTAGTATGCTTGCCAAATCAGCTTGGCACGCTCGCTTGAAGGAACAAAAAGGTGGCTGAGGTAGCATAATAATGCGTCCTCGAGGTGGAAATCTAGAACTTGTTTTCCATCTACTAGCATCTAGTATGCCGAGGCAAACTCTAGGTCATTTTTGTATAGTTGTAGCCATCTAGAGATCTCGTGACCACAAGAGTTGAGAACAATAATCAGTATTGCATTTAGGGGTTAGCTAAGGCAGTCTGCAACATGATTGGTGTTGCCCTTTTTGTATTTAATGCTCAAGTGGAATTTTTGCAAATATGTAAACCACTTCTAATGGTGATCATTTTGCAACTTCCCCCTATGTCTGTATAAACTAAAGAGGTCAATAATTAATGTGAATAATTTTGTCCTTCCCCATAATGTAATGCTTCATTTTCGGAAAGCCTGCACGATGGAATACATGTCTTTATCATAGGTGGGGTACTTCCAAATTGTATCGAAAGGTGTCTCACTATGATAGGCCATTGGATTTCTTTGTTGGGTGAGAACTGCACCAATAACATAGTTTGAGGCGTTTGTCTCGATTTCAAATGGCTACTGCAGGTCTGGAAATGTGAGTATCAGTGTAGAGTAGAGGCGGTGCTTCAACTCAACAAATGCCTTTTGTTGGGACTCAGACCATGAGAACTTTGCTTTCACCTCGCCCTTAGTAATCTGACTCAAAGGCCAAGTTATATGGGATAATCCCAACACAAACCTTCGATAAAAGTTTGCAAGGCCCAAAAAGCTACGAAGCTCCGTTAGAGTGGTCAGTGTTGGCCAATCCCGAATGACATGGATCTTAGTCAAGTCCACATGCACGCCACGCTCATCTATGATGTAACCCAAGTATTGGACTTGGCTCATGCCAAAGGTGAACTTCTCCAAGTTGGAACATAGTTTTTGTTAATGAAGGGTTTGAAGGACATGTTGAATGTGTTTCAAGTGTGCTTCACAAATATTGTTGAAGATGAAGATGTGATCTAGATAAACCACCACGAACGAGTTGGTGAAGGGCCACAAGATGTCATCCATTGGCCTCATAAAGTAGCAGGGGAATTTATCAAACTGGAGGGCATAACCAACCATTCAAAAAGGCCTTCCTTGGATTTAAAGGCAGTCTTCCATACATTTGTGGGCTCTATTGGAACCTGGTGATAACCAGACTTCATATCGATCTTGCTGAAATAACTGGCCCCTTTGAGTTGGTCCAGCAAGTCATCAATCTATGGGATTGGACACCTATTCTTGACAGTCATTTTGCTTAATGTCTATAATCAATTCAAAGCCTCCAGGTCCCATCCTTCTTCTATACAAGTACAATCAAGCTCCCAAAAGGCAAGGAGCTTGGCCGGATGTGCCCTTTTTGCAACAGCTCTTGGATTTGCTGCTTGATCTCTTCATTTTCCAAAATGGAGCGGTGATATACAGGCCCATTGGGTAGAGGTGCTCTGAGAGTCAGATAGATTGAATGGTTGACTAACAATGAAAGGGTACCCTTTTGGGTGAGGAGAAGATTCTCTGTATTCTTCCATGATCATATCCACCTGCTTATACTACTTAGAGGAACCCTTCCCGAGGGCCATGGATGTGTCTACGACCTTCCCCTTACTTTGAGAGTGAATCAGAAAGAAAATAAATTTCTCAGTCTGGGAGATGACCTTACTGCATTGCTTGGCAGAGATCAAGGAGATGGTAGTAGGTGGGGCTACCTCTAGTATCCTATAACTTACTACCCAAAGAAATAATAATAGAGCGATATCTAGACTCATATACAACATGTCACTTCCATAAGTATGGTTGTCCTAATAATACATCACAAACTTCAAGAGGAGAAGCATCACACAATACCTCATTCATGAAGGGTTTGATATTATAGGGGAGACGACATTGTTGGTTGATGCAAAGATCTTGTCCTTGGTGAAGCCACTCGATGGTGTACGGATGCGGATGTGCTATAGTCGGTAGGCCCAACCGCTTCATGACCTCTGCTCAAATGAGGTTCTTTTGGCTCCCGATGTCGACGTGAACTGTAGTGGAGAACTCTTCACCCACATTTGTGAGTGGAATAGGCATTCCCCCTCTTCTGGATATTCATGCTCGATCTTTTGGATCTTGGTGGTGGCCACAGTGGCACTAGGCTCTGCATCAATGATCCGCTTCCCTTTATCATTCCCCTTGTTTGGTTCTGACAGAGTTGAAACATGCGTCTGACTCGAAAGCCTTTAGCTTAGCCACCAGTGACTCCTTGGCTCGAAACTCACTTGTGTTGTGAGTGAAGACCTTATGGAACTCACACCACTTTCCCGTGTCCTTCTTGTCTTCATGGTTTTATTGTTTTCTTGCAGCTTCAGCTGGTTATCTTGGGTCTCCCCACCTTGGCTTTGCCCTTTGTTGTGTGGTTTGGGGGAACCTTTCTCTTGATTCGTATTCACAGATGCGAAGTCTCACTTTTTCTATTTAAGCTTCTACTCAATATTGATAGCATACTGGTATGCCGTGTCAAGCAAGGAGATGTCTAGGAACTTAATCTCATCCTGGATGTACTTGTGTAGGCAGTCGTGATACTTGAGTACCAAATGTTTCTCAGAATCCTTGATACCCAACTCCATGCGAAGGGTATGGAAAAAATTGGTAAACTCTAGCACATCCTGGTCTCTTCCCTGTTGTAGCATGGTCCACTTTATGTATTTGTCCTCATAGCTCCCAACGGTTTAGTACTGCTCCTTGATGGCATCCTGGAATGAATTCCAAGTGGTGTGGCTGAAAGTAGTGAAGATGTACTTTCATCATTCTTCTCACAGCAGGTTTCCCACCAGTCCTTGATGTGGGCGGGCAGCATTGAGAAGTGCAAAAGTAATCTTTTCCCAGTTGGAAAAATCATGAACATAAAAAATATCCTTCTAGTAGATTTAACCATTTATCTACAGTGTCTGCATCTATTTGACCTTCAAATATGGGGATGTCAAAGTTAACTTGTACCTTAAATGGTGTGGAAATTCAGAGTATCTATCGGAAGTAGATGCATCGCCTTTGGGTAGTCGCTTAAGGATCTGGGCAAAGTTGTCCATCATTGCTTTCCTTTGTCGCTCGAGGTATTCTTCGGGAAAGATTTGAAAGGATCTCTTGCCCCTCTTCTTTCTTTTCTTCCGCCATGGGAGGCCGTCGAGATTTGTGAGGCTGATGTTGCAAAGGTTTGACCAGTTCGAGCCCTAACTCCTTATATCCCGACCTCATTGGGGACATGCAAAAAAAAAACACAGAAAGAGTAGACCACTCTAATACCACTGATCCAAAATTAAACAGGAATGCAACAAATTATAGATGTAGCCATAAATACAGAGATGAAGTAGAAACATGTGATCCTCAAGCATATGAAGATGCTCATGGTAGAGTAGAGTGGGATATCCTTAATGAAAAGAACAATATATGGAAATCGGTTCCTTCACCAAAAGGAAAGAATGTGGTGAAATGAAAAGTGGTCTACAAGGGTAAGTTGAATCTAGGTGGAATTATGGAGATAAAAAAGGCTTGGCTAGTAGAAAAGTGATCATCACAATTGGAAGGTATAAGCTCAAACATTTTCTCATGTGGTCAGATATTAACTCTCTCTCACTCTCTATCTCTCTCTCTCTCTCTCTCTATCTTGGTTTTGGTTGGGAGGTACATAAAATGGATGTGAAGAGTTCCTCCTTACACGAGAATCATCATCAGGGGATACATATTGAGCAACCACCAAGATTTTTGTAGTATGGTAATCTTCCACTTACATGCAAGTTGAAGAAATCCTAGTATGGTTTGAAACATGTGCCTTAAGCATGGTATGCAAAATTTGATATGTTATTTCTTCATTGTGGTGTCAAGTAGTGTGATAGGAGCTCTTTATTCTTATTGACAACTAAAGTGCATGAGAATGAGCACGATTGTAGTGTCTTTTAGCATGCAACCATCATGAATTTGTTTGTTCAACAAAAACTAGGGATTGACATCTTGGAAGAAAATTTATTATGTTGCGGAAGTTGGTTCTCAACATTCACATAGACTCTCTCTTCTTAACCTCAAACTATAAAGTATTAGTTAATTCATACAAGTTGAAATAAAGGAAGATGATAACATACACTAATTGAAGCAATTGATAGATATTAAGCAATGGAATTCTCCTCTTTTAAATGTTGGTTAGGGAGAAGCATTTAGCCACCATGTCTTATGTTGGTTATCATCTTTTTTAATGTCATTGAACTTTTAGGTGTTTTGTCAAATATACTACCTACCAGAAAACAAAAAGAAAAAAAAGTTGTTACAAATTATGGTATATAACATCAAAGAGTTTCTTATTTTGTTTGATGGAATTCTAACCAATATTTTTTGTATATTGACATTACTCTAGAGAGCTTCTTATTTATTTTTAATAAAATTCTATTTATTATATTATTATTATTATTTATTTATTTATTTATTTATTTTATTTATTATTATTATTATTAATTTTATTTTTTAATTTATTTATTTATTTTTTATTTATTTTTTTTAATCTTTTATATATTTGATATTAATCAAGATATATTTACTTAATACAATATAATACCCTACTCCAATATATATAAACATAATAGATTAATCTAGTACAATAAGAGGGAAGATGGCTCGTGGAATTTTTTAGTTCGATTGTGTTGCATTTGCAGGTTTTCGTTATGGTGAAGCAGGAAGGTTACATTGGATGATGGCTCCTAAAGAATCTGCTAGAGAATGGAAACATAGTGCATACCACTCTCAAAGATCTAGAAAACCATTGAAGAACTCATGCCCTCTCATACTCCCAGGGGCCCAAGAGAGGCTTGTCTATTCAAAACAGATTTGAGTGAGGAAGGGAACTTTGAATCTACCATTCATGGATGTCACGGAGTCTTTTATGTTGGCACTCCCACAAATTTTGTTTCCCAAGATCCAAAGAATGAAAAAAATAGGTTTCAATATGAGGAAAACTAAATGATCTGAGAACATGCAAGAGAGTACAAAGTGTGAGGTGTGTGCTACACACTTCATCTTTGATCACAACGTCCACAGCTGACGAAACTGCCCATGGTGACGAATCATGGTGGCTTTCAGTGGACTTCATCAGATAAAACAAATGTGAGGGTTGGAATCTTGCATGGGACACAAATCCACGATACTTGGAACAGAGGAGGGCCCTCTTCATCAGATTTGCAATCATTAATGAAGGGGAATCAAAGGAGTCACAACAATAATTGTTTGCCCACAATATCATAGAATTTCTCTCTATGTTTGAAAGCTCGATGGGGAACTGGTATTGAGCAACACTTTTGGACAGAAAGAGATGTGGTGATAACCCTTTGCAGTTTTCTCTCATATCGATGGTGGATCCAAGCTGGACACCTACATGCATAAGGGAACCAAATAATCTTGTTTGGTGGAGTACCCAAATCTATTGGTTTTCTCCATATCTGAATGCGAGAAGTGAGATCACAGTGTGCAAATCCAAATTTGGAGGGTTTGTTTCAGGTTTTTATCAAAACCATTATTGGAAATTGATCTTGCAAAGGGTTTCCCTAGAACAAATCTAGTGACGGATCTGAAGCAGAGAACCCAAAATATCACAGGTATTCCTGCTTCATTACAAAGTCTGCTTTTTTCAGGAAAATTATTGCATGATGGGACCCATTTGAAAGACTGTTGTATTTAAAGGAACTCTACCATTATCCTAAATTTAATGTACTTCTAGTCTTGTGTCTTGATAGAAGGACTTTGATTTGCCTCTTATAGGATGTGTATTCCCCTTCCCTCTGCTTTAAATCCCCCTTCTTTCTGCCCTCTCCCTTCTACCTCCCCTTCCCTCTTTCCATCATTTCCCTTATCCCCCTCGCCTGCTTTCCTTTCTCCCTTGCCTCTTTCATACGCAATTTGAGGCTCCTTAATTGTCTTTTTGGTCTTGTCATCATTATTGTGATAGTTAAAATGTCCTCCTTAAACATATTCCTTGACGTGGTTGTTTATAGTTCCCACCGCCATGTAGTGGTGATTCTCTTGTATTTGCATGCTTTCACTTCTATTAATCCAAGGCCAAATCCTTGGAATCTCCAACAAACCAAACCTCTGGTGATTTTCAATGATCGACATTCAAGAGAAATTACTAATGGAATGATTCCAATCATGTGGCAAGTCAGGGGAATTGATGATAAAATGGTTCTCATCCTGGATCAAATTGCACCAACATTTCAGTAATTTTATGATTTTGTCTGTGGTTGAGGAATTAGGAAAAAATTGGTTTGTGCATTCAAGTGTGGCGTCCAATCGAGCTTCCTCTTGTCTTCTTTGTGAAGAGCCTTTGTTCAAGACCCTGGTTCTTTATCTAGAGGCAAGGGATTATAGGGCTAATCACTTCTGCTCATGGGTCATTTGGCAAAAATGACTTTCTGGCTCGTAGGGTTCTTCAGCAGACCCTAGCTCCACGACTCTCTTAAACAATAGGTCTCTCCATAAAATTAAGCTCAGAGGTATCTATGTGTCCCCTCTCTTGAATTTATAAAATTCTCAGTCTCTATATGGGAAGGTCAACTACTTCAGCCTGGATTTTGGTATAATAGTTTGGGAATTCTCTATAAATCATATGTTTGTGGCTTGTATTAAACATAACCATGGCGGACATGAGATATGAAAGATAATCCTTGAATGCATATATTATTCACATGATATATATTTATAGTACATTGGAGTGACCCTTGGATTCATCTTCTAAGGTCTCTTGGACTCCCTTTGATTTTTCATCTTCCACACTTTAACCCTTAGCGGATTAGGTGTCCAACATTCCCCCCCCTAATACGAAGGGGTATTTGTGAGTCCAAGAGTAGAATATAATACAAAATGTGAAAAAATGTTTGGCAGCACTAGGATGACTGTGCTCTCTAAAATGTTGGCATAAGGTTTTGGTTTAAGGATGACCACCAACACTGGAACGCTTAGTGCAGTTCTCGAAACTCATCCAAGTCTGGAAAGAAGCTAAAATTTTCTGCTAGAGGAAGTGTCCCTAATGCTTTGTAGAGGGAGACCTTCAACCTGGAAAAGGGAGGTCTACAACCTACAGTGCTTTAAAGATGACCACCAACTTTGGAATGCTTAATGCAATTCCTGGAACTCTTCTAGAACTAGCAAGAAGCTAGAGGAAGTTTCCCCAAATATTTGAAGAGGGAGAAGCTCAGCCTGAAAAGGGAGGTCTCACCCCACATAGATGGTTTAAGGCTGACCACCAGCCAATGGCATGATAAGGGGCATCTTTGTCCCTAGCTACAACTCTAAATATGGTATGGCAGGTTGTGGCTCAAGCTTGCCTCATGCAGCCTTGAAACTTGTAGATGGCCATCACTTCCCCCCTGTCAAATACAAGGTAAGAATATGAAGAGATCTCAACTACAATACTTTTCAATATTCGAGAAAAAATCTTGTTGCATGAGTGAAATATCTTCTTGGTTGTTGAAGCCCATTGCCAAGAAACGATCCATCCAAGATGAATCTTAGTTCTTGCAGGAGGCTTGTTTATGAAGCATCTGTGTGAATAATGAGTGCGCTAACTACAATGCTTGCACAGATGAAGATAAAAACAATAATCTTTCATATGGCCAACTCAGTTACAATGTTGGCATATAAAATTTTGGTGTTGTTGCTCTGGAAGAGGAGAAAAATATGGATAAGTTGAAGGTGAAATGTCGTGAAGAAACCCAACACTTTGAAATTGAATGGGTTTGGAACAGTTTTGAGTGTGAAGAGAAACATCCTTGTCATATCTAAGACCTATTTCGTGCTTGTTGTTGATAATATCTTCCCAAGGTCTAATGATTGGCTTGGGAAGTGCAGGCTGAATTTCTTCTTTTGCATGCAAATTTTCTCTTGCACTAGGGATTGAATGTGAATCAACCTCAACTTTACTGATTTCATCACTTGTTGGTTGTTCATGGGAGTTTGTTTTGACCTTGAACATAGGATTGTTTTGAACAAAAAATAGTTTAGAATGACAAATCTGTTGAAGCTCATCTTGCTAGAATTCAGATTCGAGTTGCAAAAACTCAAACTTTTCATGTGCATTTTGAAGACAAATTTGAATATCAGCAAAAGTGATTTTGTTGATTTTGACTATGTCATTAGCAGAAAATAATATCAAAGTTTTCAAGAACTCCAATATTGCATTGATTCTGATCATTTTCATTGAACAAATCAAGTGAGTCTCTCAAATTAGATGGCTAAAGTGGTTGCAATGATAAACACAAATACCGTGTTGGACAAAATGCACAAAGATCATTTTGCAAAATGGCCAAAATACACTGAAATTTGGAAATATAACCAACTATCACTCTAAAACTTGCCACACTTCTTGGTACAGTCAAATGTATTCAGTGCATCAAAACCAAGGAAAGATCGTTGCAGCTTACAATTAATATCTTAAGCTGCAGTCTATAAGACCAAATTCAACAATTGATGGTGCAAACATACTGGAAGCCTTCAAATAGTTCTAAATTCAATGACTCTGGCCAGCCATTCATTAATGGAGCAAGCTTCCCACATGAGCAGAAACATAGGAAGCTTTCAAATAATGGCACCCATGTTGACAGTATTCTTCGTTACAATCTTTGTTACAAAATATCTCTAAGACATTGATAGACCAACACATACATGAAGGTTCATATTTACATAATTAACAAAGAGCTTTGACAAATATACACCAGTTTGCAAATAAACTAATGCACCATAAGTTGGAGTCTTCAACAAACATTCCAATGCATAGAACTCACCGCAGAGACCAACAACGGACATGATTTCAATTTTCAAGACAAAGATACTCCATGCTCAGCAAAGGTTCATATTTACATAATTAACAAAGAGCTTTGACAAATATACACCTGTTTGCAAATACACTAATGCACCATAAGTTTGAGTCTTCAACAAACATTCCAATGCATAGAACTCACCGCAGAGAGCAAAAACGGACATGATTTCACTTTTCAAGACAGAGATACTCCGTGCTCAGCGGTCGACAGTTCAATGCTTCAAACACACATATAATATTTTGAACAACGTGGAGCTTTAAAAGCAAACAACTTTAATCACAGTTTTCAATGTTGTCAATGCACAACTGAAGAGAAAACTACTACATTGTTCAAGCTTCAAGTATGTCATATCTCTATATGAGTGCATCAAAGCGGACTAGTTTCTTCTTCAAGTCAATGCCTAGCTTTGATTTCTTGGACCTTTAGGGTGCAACAAAGACAAAACACTCAAACAATGGCAGTTGAGTGACAATTTTGTTGTTTATAGAGAAACATTTGAATATTGAGATCTAAGGCGTCAACAAGATAAATCTCTATAGACCCTGTTGAGTCTTGAAAATGTCATTCGTTTCCATTACACTTTCACTATTATGTCCATTATATCACCTCCATTTCACCTCCATTTCACTACTATGTCACCACATTCATCCCACTTTCATTATCATTGGGCCACATTTATGTTTTTCCAAACTTTATTAATTCTAAGCCTTTTAAGTGAATTTGTGGTTAAAAATTAGGAAATAATGTGCATAAGCTTATACCTAACCAATGGGTTGAGATTGTTGACATGTGTAGGTTGAAAGGAGGATTCTAGAAGACCCTTATGTGGCACTCTAAGGCCAAATTCGAATTTGAGTGGAAAGAATCATGGGATCATGAGGATATGTGTCACATCTCCTAATTGTATTGTAACTCTAAAAAGACATCTGTCTTATCAGTTCCTATTTTGATTAGGACTCTAGAGGTAGAGGGAGAGATTCATGGATTATCATTAATGAGATGGCTCTCATCTTTTTGTATAAATAGGAGATCTCTCTCCCTCATTTGTTAGTCTCTTTTTGAAGTCTTTTTAAGTCTTTTTAGTCCCTAGTTCTTAAAATTGTAGTTCTTCCTTGATGGCTTTTGAAAGCTTTGGAGAACTTTGTTATACTTTGTACTTTTGAAGAATTTGAATAAAGCTTTGATGTTCTCAACATGGAAGGAGATGTGAAGTAGATGTCATGGAGCACATTAGAATGTAAGGTAGAGTAGATTTCATTTTGTAAATATTGCTTTGTAAAAAGTAAGATAGAATAGATTTCATTTTGTAAATATTTCTTTGATTTGATTTGATTACTTTGAAGTTTGATAGATTAGATTTTTCATTCATGCAATTTTAATTCATGCAAGTGTGTTCAATTTTGCTTTGATTTCATAGGTGGCAGAGGGGCCCCTGCCTTGTATAGTTTTCATTTAATTTTGCATTTAATTTTTTCATGCTTATGTATATTAGCTGTACATAAATTGCTTTCAAGTTGATTGTAGATTAGTAATGCACATAGCCTTCTAGTGACTAATGACATGATAGAATCATCTTGTCCTTTTGCTGAAATAGCAAGGATACTGGGTCTCATAGTCACTAGCTCATTGTTTGGTTATTGCATTTTATTTTGATTAAACTAATGACATGATAGAATCATCTTGTCCTTTTGTTGAAGCAGCAAGGATACTGAGTCCCATAGTCATTAGCTCATTGTTTGGTTATTGCATTTTATTTGATTGACACTTTAGAAAACCAACAAGAACAAAACCCCAAAAACAACATAAACTATAAAACAACGAAGTAAGAGAAAGGTTAACTAAGC